>OY856188.1:250465564-250707564 GCA_963693315.1 Diogma glabrata | reverse complement strand
AGCAAAAATTATATGTTTGGTTGGTTATAATAAAATCCAAAAAGTATCCTAAACGTCAATCTTTGTTCATTTTTTTTATGCAGTCACAGGGAGGGAGAAACTATTATTTTTTTGTGGTAGGTTTTTCTTATAGATTTAAAAAAAGCTCGCAATAATTGTAGAATTTTGAATCAAATGAAAAATTTACGCACGTTTATGGGTAGTACTAAACTAAACTGGTCCCACGGAGAAATTTGTCCCACGAAGCGTCCCACGAAACAAATATTTCTACCACACTTGCCCGCAATATCGAAATAATCAAAAAACCTTATATCTACTTACGTACAGTTTGCGCAATATCTTAGTCAAAGCAATGGCTTCACAGTTTTTTCTTGCAGTTTGTATAATGTTATGTATATGTTGAGTTAACTATATTGAGAGAACAAACCAGTGCAATATATTTGTTACTAAAATAGTGTTTTAACTATAATTTTCTTAGAAATACTAAACTCAGTTTTTTTCAGATAACAGAACTACCCCAGCGAAAAGGTTTCTTTGTTTATAGAACATCTCGCCGGTGTATATACGAGAGATCGAAAGTACATATACTATGGAAAATAAAATGCAAAATATTCTACTTAAAAAGACGCAGTTTTCCGTGTAAATTCATAAACATTTAAATTTTCAAATCAGAGTTTACAATTTTACTTTATTCGAGCATTCATTTCAATCCTTTGAAATAATATTCAAAAATAAAAATGTTCATAATTTGAATATCGTTCTTACTCGTAAGAGTAAAATTTTGTTTTTTTCGATTTTACTCGAAGAGCAGATTACATTTTCCTGTTCTTTCATTCGATTTGCAAAAGAACAAAATTAGTCATCCTTTATATTAATTTTTCTAACAATACATGAATAATTAATTAAACGAATCATTTGAAGCATTTTACGTTGGAAAGCATCAAATTTGAAGCAAAAATAAAAGTTTTGAGTATTTGTAAGAAAATATTTATTTCAATTTAGTCGCAAGAACGATATTTTATTATTTTCACTCCTTTTTGTGGGAGTGTTATATTTTTTTTAAGCTACGCACTCTGAAAGAACAAAGTAAAGGAGTGATATAAGTAGCGTTTCAAACTCTGTTTAAAACACACTTTAGCTAGGTAGCTCAAAAGTAAAATTATTATTTTCTAATTTATAATTTTTTTTCTCAATAAAGAACAAAGTAAACAGCATAAAAACTTGATAAATGGTATAGATTTTCAAAAGATAGAACAAGAGGTATACTGTATACCTCTTATACTTACAGAATACAGAAAAGATATTAATTATTTAGTAAAATTAAAATAAATTATTTCAATTGTTTTGCAGTCTTTACTTGTTTAACAAAAGTTTTAAGCTACTATAAAAGGTAAATTTATACTAATTTTTAAAATGATATTTAAAAAGTTCTCCTGCAAATCAAGACGGATAGAAAACGTTTGCGTAAAATCTCATACGATATTGAATTGGACTATCCTTTTATAAAAAAAATCAAAATATAACGACGCAAAAGTTTATTGTATTACCAGTCGGAGTGAATTTGCATATTAGCAGTAGACATTATGATATTTAAAGACATATAGATACAGATAAACATAAAAAAGCGTTGCTATAAGCCGCCAGCTCTAGTAGCATAAACAAGTTTTGTTGTTATTTTTTTTTCTTGTTGTTATTTAACATTGACTAAAAGTTAGTTGCAATTTGCGCTGATAACACAAACACCAATTTTAGTAGTGTCACGTCAAGGTGAAAATTTAAAAGCAAGCTAAACTCGAATTTGAACCAGAATGTATTGGGTATTGGATTCGCAGCCCATATTCTAAATAATGCAATAAGAAGTGCTGCTGATTTAAATGGCAGGGTTAAAAAAATTTGGATATTTTACTGTCTTTACTGGAGACGTTGAAGGAGTTCTGTGGCAAAAGTAATGTCGAACATAACCAACTTATTGGATGCAGTGAAACTCGCTGACTGGCGGTAATGCCAGCACTAGAAAGAATTTTGAAAATGTACGAACCACGGCAAGCACATTTCCTAACGGTTGAACAATGTCCAATTAAAATAAAAGAATTTTTTGAAGAATTAAATAGTAAACAAATAGTAAAGGAAAGCATTAAATAGTAAATTTATGCGCAACCTAGTTAGCTGGGCTAGCCTAGTAACCTAGTTTCACCGTCCCACTTTCTCGTAATAGAAATTCTAATTAGTAAGTATTTGGAAGAATATTTGCATTTTGTCCCACATTTTAACGATGTGGCTCTGGTCAGTTTAGGATAGACATAACTCTTTCTCTCTGAGACAAATAAAGGAAAACAAACAAACAAAAAAACGATTCGACATAAGAGGAGTCACGTAGGGATTGCAATACCGTGGTGTTTTATGGATCCTGGGACTACGTGACTCATAAATTTTAATCCCGGGATGCCCGAGATCTAAAAAATCGTATAGAAAAACCATCCTTTTTTTTATGCTGCACGATCTGCTGTCGTTTACAAATTCATTCTCTGAACAGTTACAAAGCAAAGACATAATAATTTCTAGCACAAGCACTTTAATTAAAACTACTTTCTTGATGTTAAAACAATGCAGAGATGATACTTAATTTAAAATTATTTTTAACAAATGAAGGAATTTTGCAGAACTTTGCCGCATTCGCTTCGATGAAACAACACCAGAAGACAGAGATCTAGCAGAGTAACCATGGTAGCTCAAAAGCATTTTATTTTTATTTCTAAGTAAATGCATTAAATGCTTTTAAATATATGTGTGTATAAAAATGTGTATGTTATGTTTTACGAAAAAAAAATCTTTTTATGTCATTTAAATTCTCGCCCCCCCCAAGATTTTGGTGAAATGACGCCACTGCATGTGCAGAATTCTGGATGCAGCGAAATTAGAACATGTGTTGTTATATGAGAGCAATTACATGTAAATTCTGCATGCAGAAAAATTCTGCAAGATATCTCTAATTCTAATTTCGCTGCGCAGCGGCAGAGCTACCACAGTAAAAATAACAAAAACTACTTGAAAACTCAGATGAAAATGGATGATTTTAACATTTTGTTTGAAAATGAATTAATTTTTTTTATAACTCATTCTCATATAAAAATGAATGACATTTTTTTGAAAATGAAAATATTTTTGTGATGATTATTATTTTATAAAGATATTCAAATATTCTAAATGTGTAATCCAAATTATAAAATAATTAAAACTAATATTGTTAATAAATAAATTTTTGAGAAAGGATTATCGGAAAAAGTGGTATTTGTAATTTGAAATTAAATTTAAATTTAGGCATAAACGTTTTTACAGGCAACGATTCAATTATTTTCTTCTATCTTTGTATTAAAAAGACAGTTTTTCTTTAAATTACGACCACTTTCACTTATAACTGTTTCATAATACGTAAGAACACGAACTGTCATTGTTACGAAAATTTTGCACGTGAAATATATAAAATTTCTGCACATCTATTTTAGATGCAGATATGCATGCAGCACTGCGTGCAGAATTTGCAAATGTATTTCAAGCATAAGTAAATAGTTTATGTGTAATGTTTTTTTCGTATTTACCGGCCTCAAAGGTAATTATTATAGAACAATATAATATAAAACAAATCAAACGTCAAAATACCGCAGTGAAATAATGTTCAAAACATTATTTTACTGTGCAATAATAGCTGCGTTTGATTCATTCGGGTCAGGATCAACATTTGACTTTTAATACGTAAACACAACAACAACAAAATCCATATATTGGGGATTTTTGAGATCAATTAAACTCAAGTAAGTAAAGAAGTGTTTGGAATTTTTTCAAAGGAAAGGTATGGCTAGAAGTTTCTCAGAAAAAACTCTACTTCACATTTTTCGTGTTTCGGATGAATTCGAACCAGTGCCTTGGTCGAATCCTTAGGCAGACACGCTATCGATTACGCATTTGAGGCGATGACGATTTCAAATTCGAAACTTCTTCATCACCTATATATTTTGCTTAAGTTGAATTTTTCTACCGTGTTAGACTCCATAATATGGAAATGTTTTTACATTATATCGGAATTTTTGCATTAAATTTCTAGACCATACTTTGTGCGAATTCATAGAATGGTGAATTTTTCTATTTCAATTAACATCCTAAGTCACGATTGTTTAGTCATTACTGATTGTTTGCAATCAATGTGAAATTAATGGCTGATACTTGGTCAATTGTAATCGTATACGCATCATATCAGACTACATTAAGGGAACCCATATATTTATCGAGTTCAAGATTTGTGACCTGTATAAATTTTAGTTACATAAATTTGCAAGAGATGACGCATACATAGTTTTTCGATATTTTCAATATTTTTCGAGAGTATCAATTTGTCAAAATTTGTTTTTTTTGTACTATTAAACCTCATTAACACTGTAAATTGATAATTATGATAAAAATGTAGCAATATTTGATTCAATTTCATGTTGACATGAAAAAATATTGTAAAAGTTAATTTTCTTTTTAATGAGTTATGAGTTATATGAGAAATTCATCTAGAGAATGATGATGTCCAATAAGAAATATTGAAATATGTTTCACGTTTCAGCTTTTAATTTACACAAAATTGAATACCAAATGTCAAAATGTTTAAAGTTAAATCTAAATGATTGTGTCAAGACTCAAGAGTATCAAGACTTCAATTATTTTTCGATAGACAGTGAATGATACGGTCATAAATAAACATACATATTGCATTAAAAACTCATAAACAAGAATCACAACAATCCAGAATGCTTTAAAGATTTTAATTCCTTTCATATTTTTTTTGTAAAATTAACATTAAACATTAAATAAAATTGTTGTAAATTGAATGTTTGAAAAAGGGTTTGTAAAAATTATTTCGTTTGTCCTTTTTATTCCAATTTCAAATTTATGAATCGATTTTCCAATCATTTTCCCTGTTTTATGTTCACCGTTTGACAGGCAAAGTAAAAATGATTGTTATAATTATGATGCTAATTTTCTCGTTTACGTTTATGAATTATTAATTGAGTAATAAGCACAAACGGTTTTTAAGGACGACAATAAATAGTTTTTTTTTATTTTTAATTTAAATTTAAGTGGTGAATCAATATTTAACAATAAATTGTGACATATCGTGCGTTTATGTGACGAAAATTAACCGTAAAATGATATGTATATACATTTTAATTTATTATTTCTAACTGTTAATTTGCTATTATTCCTAAAATTTGCCTCAGCATAGAGTTTTCTGAGTCAACTGTTTTAATACACGTTCGTGTTCAACAATAAGCAAAGAGCTCCTTACTGATTATAATGTAAAATAATATACTTGCAAATTTGTATCATTCCTTCAATAGTTTAACTTACCTAAACTAATAAAATGTGTCCTAAATGTCATTCATGCCAATTTTTAATCATATTATTCTCACTTTATTATATAACCTTTAAAAAATTCAGCACGAAAGCTGATCCATTCCTCAATTATATTTTATCGTGGCTATTTCATGATTATTATGATTTTTTTCTTTTCCAAATTGAATCAACTGGTGTCTATTTTATTTAATTTGCATAAAAATAAACAAAACATCATGCCTTTATCGTTTAATTTTTTTATATTTTTTACTCTGTGTATATCCATAAAAATGTAATTTTTTAAGCTCTTTTATTTAGTTGTTGTTTTAAAAAATGAAAAAAAAAAATACTACCAACAACGGATGTAAACCACAAATTGGGGTTATAATAGTGTAAGATAGAGATTTATTTTGATGTTTTTGTAAATTTTTAAGACTGAGACCTGTTATGGTTGCTAGTATAGCTCAAAAAATAATCTGGAAAATCATTTTTCAATTATTTTTATACTATAACTGATAATTATTACGTTTTTCTATATGAGATGGATGTCTTCATACAAACTTAAAAATAATAAAAGATCTCACTATAGATAATGATTTCTTTCTATATGAGTTTATATTTTCATCACAAACAAAAATATCGTACCATCATCAATCAGAGACTTCCGAGTGTTAGGGATCACGAGCAACCCTCTTGACTGTCGACCTTATTGAAATGAATGCTTTCTCATTTCAATCGAAGATGTCGACTTTCCATCAAATTTAGCTTTTTAAGATTTGCCTCACAGAAAAAAATATTTTACCCTCGCGACAACTTTCACACTAGGTTTATTTTTTTGTTTTACAACTGTGTTATTATACTTTATAGAATAAAATAAACAGCTGTTTATTTAGTTTTGTTTACAATTAATAAAACAATTTTTTTGATTGCATTGAACCGGGAAATAATTTTGTTATTATTTGATTTTATAAAATAGTTTGATTGTATTATATAAAAAATCAACAAAAACATTTTCGCTTTCATTTAAAATTAAATAAAAACAACAAATTTAAACTAATGCGCATGTTCCTTTCTCGAATAAGAAAAATCTAAAGGCTACTACGATTTCATTTGAATTAAATTTCCAATGTGAAAAATTTAGTATTTTACATGATTGGCTTTTGATTTCAAAAATTGTACAAAATACAAAATAAAATTAGTTGATTTTTTCTTCTATTCGATTTATTTTTCTCAATAAATTTGAAAATAATTCGCTTTAAATTGATACATGTTGATTCGCCGAAAGGATAAAATCTAGTACATTTGGGTCGTTATGTCGTTATATAAGCTATGCTCCCCCAGATATGTAATGCTCGCTCGCATTGTAAAATTTTGCTCGAGAGTAATATATATAATTAAATATTTACACAATCTTATATATTAATACGCTAGATTAAAACTTTGTGGAGCATAAGGCTTTTTTATTCGCAGATGGATTCAATTCAAATTTTCACAGCTAACTGATATTAGTGTAACCTATATTCGGATCCGGATTCAAACAAATCGGATCATAAATAAAAAAGTTATTATATACGGAAAACTTTTTCTATACATATGCATTATAAGTTTACATACATATAAAAATATATTTGCTATCGAACAACGAACAACAAAAACGAAACTTAAAACTTTATTTTGTTATTCTTTTTTATATTTAATTTTTTCTCAGCTGTTAGTATATTTATTTCTTTGAATGTGAATAAACGTACATATTGTTTTTCTATGTTTTAAATTTCATTTCGAATTTTTTCTTATGCGTAAGATAGGTTTTGAGTTAGATCGTGTGAATCCTTTTGTTCGTTCTTTTAAATCAATGCATGAATTTTGTGAAAGACCTGAGAATGTTACTGCTGATGTGTCAATGGTTATAAAAGTTAACAGAGAATGTGATATTCGTCGTTTTAATGATGCTGTTCAAACTGATGTGGTTGCTATTTTTAAAAATGATGAATTTTGTTAAATTTGTCAGATGAAGATAGAATTGATGGAAATGAAATGATTAATAAATTTGTATGTACTGAAATCCCTGATCCCATTCTTTTTCCTAAATTACATGAATATGTGAAACGTCATATGATGCATGAACCATGTGGTGCTCTAAATCCCAATTCTGTTTGTATGAGAGTGGTAAATGTAGTAATAATTTTCCAAAACCTTTTTCTGAAAATATTAAAGAATATGTGAATGGTTATCCTTTGTACCGTCGACGTGATAATGGTATGAGTGTTGATGTACGTGGTGCATCTCTTGATAATAGATATGTTGTTCCGTATAATATTTATCTTCTTGCAAAATTCAATTGTCATATTAACGTGGAAATATGTACGACTGTTAAAAGTGTGAAATATGTTTACAAGTATGTATATAAAGAGTATGATTCTGCCAATGTTGAATTGAGAGTGAATGGAGAGAATGCAGTGAATAATGATGATGCGATTGTGGGAAATGAAATTCAAGATTTTTTGAATGGACGGTATGTTGGTTCGACTGAAGCTGCTTGGCGCATATTTGAATTTCCAATGCATTTTCAATCTCATACAATTATTCGACTTGATTGTCATTTGCCTAATAGACAAAATGTTTATATCAGGAATGGTAATGTGGCTGGCACAGTCGCAAATGTATCAAGAACAAAATTGTTAGCATTTTTCCATTTGAATTCCATTGATAATTTAGCTAATGAGTTTTTGTATACAGAATTAATTATGTTTGGTATGACCAAAGTAAATCGTGGAAAAGAAGACAACGTGGGGCTGATAAAGTTGTTGCTCGATTATATATGGTTACTCCAAAAGATATAGAATTGTTTCATATGCGTTTACTTCTGTTGCATGTTCGTGGTCCAAAATCTTTTTTTGATCTACGTATGTATGAAGGTGTACCCTACCCTACTTTTGTTGCAGCATGTGAAGCTCGAGGTATTGCAACAAATGATAATGAATAGCGTGAATGTTTACTTGAAGCTTCAGAAATTCAATCACCAAAACAGTTGTAACGATCGCAATAATCGCAAAACAATAATAAAACCAAATTCCTCTTTGTTTTGAATTCAATAGAAATATATTTCATTAGTTTCCGTTCATTTTTACATTAACAATAATCTTAAAATTTTCTAAAACTTAACTGCTAGTTAAATTTTGAATATACTATAAAAAGCAAACGAACGTACTCAATTTTATTTCCAATTCTAGCGAACAGATGTCGTTGTCGTTATTAATCTTTGCTGAATTTTCAATATTACCCGATTTGTTTTGACATCATAAGATGTAAAAAAGGAAAAATCACATTTTTTCCAATTGGATATTTTTAAAAATTCATTCCATATTTGTGCTTCAAACAAATATTTTCAGAGTTGATTTTAGAAAAATTCAGTAGATTCATTAAGGTGTTAATATATGTGTTGGCTCTTTTAAATTAATTGCTAATTAATGTGATGTGAAATAATAAAAACATCAAATACTAAAAATATAAGTCAAATTTATAATTTGAAATGAAATTATTATTGTTATTATGGTTGTAAACATTAATAAGAATACAATAAAAAGATTTATTATGGCCAGTTGTGACTTGTAATTGTCCACTTTATAAGAAATTAACATTGATGAAAATGTTTCATCATGCGACACCAGATGTTTTTTTCCAATATATAATACAAATTTGGATTATCAAAAAGATGTCAATGTTTTGAATAATAATAACAACAATAGTAGTGGTGCCGTAGTTTCCAATGGATATTCTAATATTTCAAATCAGGAATTAAGCAAATATTGGCTTAAAGAAGTTCGCTTGGTATCCGAAATAATATCTCTGCTTATCCAGATCAAAATTCAACAACTTTGGAGCGTGGTATTGCAACTGGTGGAAACAGAATCAACAAGTTAATTTAAGGTATTTGTCTAATTTTATATTAATATTGCATTTATAATTTTTTTATGTGGTTCAACTTAGTTTTTAGAATGATAGGCTAATTGAAGAATAATAAGAGATTTCCAAAATTTAAGATCCGTGTAGGGACAATCCGGATGGCGGGAGTGATCTCCTTTGCTTTAACTTTTATTTTTTTCCTACTATAAAAACGATGGAATATCAGATGTGCTTGTGATTTGTATAGTTTTAACAGTATATTGAACAGAAACAAAGTGATAAAAGTCCAATCCGATTCACGAAGTGAATCAATTACATACGTGGCTCCGTATCAGGGCCAAATTACAAACGTGGCGCCGAAACAGGGACCTGGCTTTTGTTAATGATAACCGAGATTACGGTTAATGTTTTTTGATATAACGGTTAGTTATGAGTCATATTTTTGGCGCAATTTTAATTATATATTCTTAGCGCGATTTTTGAAAACCAGTTTTGGTTTGTGTGGTCAAAATTTTCTGGAAAAACCAGTTTAGTTTTGTTTTGGTTGAAAAGAATATTTTTTTTGATAATATTTTTTGTTGGGAGAACCAGCGTGGTTTTTTTATATGTATACCTTTTTTGTGTATATATAGATTATATATATACAGGAAAAAATATTTGTAAGTAGATATAGATATTTGGTTTTTGAGTTTTTCAAAATGTACAACTCAATCAGGAGGTTTCAGGGGGGGATAAGTAGGAGTCGACCAGGGGGGTGTGAGCCGTGGATGAATGAGGTGGATGAGAGAGCGAATGTGGAGAGAAAGGAGAGAATGGTTGAGGCGAGGAATGTGGTGGATGGAATAATAAATGTGGTTTTGAATGAGGTGAAAAATGGGATATATTTGGAAATTATGGATGATATTTATGGAGAACGGTATGATAAGTTATTGGATGATCTGATTCTTGAAATAGTGAATGAGGAGTTGAATGGGGTGAATGAGGAAGCGGATGAGATGGATGAAGTGACTGAGGAAGTGAATGTGGGCTGGCGTGAGAGGAGACGGGTCAAGAAAAACAGGAGCTCACACCTGAAGAGAAAGGAGAGGAGGAAGAAGGAGAAGGAGAGTCGCTTGGTCGTGGAGCTGGGAGCTTCCTCGACCAAGAGTACTCAAATAGAGGAGCTGGTTGAGGTGGTTCCCATCTCACCGACCATGCGACAGGTAGAGGAGTGGTCTGGTCCACAGGAGGCCCCTGTTCCTCATTGTATAATTAATTAAAATTAATTATTTTTGCTTGTTTGAAAAAAAACCGTTTTGAGACAGCAATTTTTTTTGGAGATTGTTTTTTTGTGCTGTCATTTGAATTTGTTTTTGTACATATTGTACATATTTGTAAATAATTTTTTTTGTGTATATAGTTCATATATCTTTTTTGGAATAATATTGTACATATTTCCATTGTACATATTTTTTTTGATGGAATAATATTGTACATATTTTCATTGTACATATTTTTGTATATAATCGTGTACATATTTTGGAATGACATTGTACATATTTTGTAAATATTTTTTGGTACTGTCAATGTACAGGGTTGTACATAGTTGTAAATAGGTTATTGTATACAAATACAAGTACAATGGTTCGTTGAATTCGCTCATTGAACATGATATGGGTGTGTGCAGGATATATTTTTTGTATTTACAATTTTTTATTGGTGATTAATTTTTTTTTTTTTGAATTTCTTTTGGAAAACCAATTATTGGTGTTTTTATATATATATATGGTATTGTATAAGGTTATAATTAATATCTTTCTTCAGCGGTAGGCCTAACAAGCCATCCATGGGGCTTATCCCTTTAACATTGATGTCGTTCTTAGATCGCCTATGGCCATCGGGGTTATGCGATCAAAGAACATTGGTTTCTTCTCTTCATTCGGCGAGGAAGTCCTCAGGGACGAGGAGTGGTGTTGCTGTGTTTGTACTTAGGTGCAAACCAGTAGTACCATTCCTTGCTCAGAGGCTTCTTCTGTGTAATGAAGAGAAGAACCAATTATATTTTGCTTTCAGGATCAGAGGCTTCACCTCATACAAATTCAAAAAACTTTTCCACTTTTCCATTTAGCTTTTACAATAGAACAATTTTTCATGGAGTTTAGGATTTGAAGTCTGGTGCTCGGGAGCGTTCTACAACTTTCGCATTAGGTTTAGTTGTAATTTATTTGTAGGTTAAACAAGCACAACTGGGTCAGTAGAAATGGACCTAGTGTCTAATCGTGACAGTTGTGATTGTTTTATTAGGTTGGGGAGAATCTGTTCTGTAGAATCTGGTCGTTAGGGGCTTTTCTAGTCAGTTCTCACATGCATGGTTGGAGTGGGCTCGCGAACGCGATATTTTAAATTTAAACAAAATGGATATTGTAACCATACTTACTTTTTAAATTGTCTCCAGACGAATCTTGATTTTGGGAATCTCTTATTATATTAAATAAAAAATAAAATAAATAAAACAAATTTTTCGAAAATTAATTAAATAAAATTTTTATCAAATAAATAATTTTTTTAAATTTAAGTTAATTTTAGGTAGCTAAATAAAATAAATTTTCTTAACTAAGCAAATTACATCAAGATATAAATAAATATTTTTTACTTTTTTAAAAAAAAATAAATCAATATTTCAAAGTTAGGACGGTGCATCCAATAAATAAACATTCTTCTAAATATTTTTATTTTTCAATTTTCTTTTAAAAATAAATAAATATTCTTAGGGGTGCTATCGTCAATAACTAATTTTAGGTATATATATATATATTTCAGTATATCTGAAATTAAATAAATAAATTATATTTTTACACATACAATATTTTAGGAACTTTTGTAAAAGATTCATTAAAGATTAGCGGCGACAGCGGTTTTTTTGTTCTTGTACAAGTTTGTTTTTACAAAATTTTTTTTTTTTTTGGGGCGTTCGTTGTTTTTTTTCGTTTTGCGTTTTACATTGTTTTCATTTTTCCATCGTACTAACTACATTTGTTGTTGGGAATTGGTTTTAGTGTTGTTGTTTGCGTGTTCATAATTTTTCGGGTTTTACCATCAAAATGTCAAACCAACTAGACGTTGACCATCCGTTCTATGGTTTGGAACCCACCGAACTACAGATCGAATGTCTGGTTCGGGGTGTGAACTTCAGGGGGAACAATTGGGCAGAGGACTTTGCAATACCACAATTGGGTCCATCACTCCAAGCTGAACACATACACAATAGTCCAGCATTAGTACAACCGCAATTATCATTAAATTATCCATCAGTACCACAGGTACAACCACCACCATTATATCCACAAGCTCCACTTACAGCACCACCACCATACAACCAACCTCCTCAGGTATGGCGTGACGCGGCTCCAGCGTTAGCACCAGTGGAGTACCGAGGGGTTCATGGGAACAATTTGAGTCGTTATGACTCAAATTGGGTTCCAACCTTCACAGGAGATGGTCACTCTGCTGATGTTCATGAGTTTGTTCACAGAGTGGTGGCGGCTGCCAGGAGGGACCGTGTGAATTGGGACGACCTTAGGTCTATCGTTCCACGGTATCTCAAGGGAGCTGCCGACAGATACTATCTGAATTTAACTCATGAATATGAGGTGGTGACCTATCCAGTGCTAAGGGAGGGACTCCTACACAGTAAAAAATCGTTCGTTCACGCACGGTCGTTCTGTAAAAAAACGGTTCGTTAAAAATTAAAAAAATTGTTTGTTTGCTATTTTTAACGAATCAAATTATATAGCGCATGCAGGTACTCAGATTTTAACGAACAAACGCACCAAATGTACGCAATCATTATTTTTATACTGCGACGATCTGTTGTACGTTCTATAGTATCATAAAAAAGTTCTACAAATATATGATAAACGAACAGTGGGTCGTTCTTTTTACATCAACGTACCGTTTGTAAAACATGTAAATACTGTTTCGTTCGTTCCGTAGATTTTTAATATATTGCTTTCAGAGATTTATTTAGTATAAAGAAATTTTGACATATGGCGACATACCATTCATTTTGTCAATCGCGTTTAAATTGGTCTTTTTTTAAATAAAATTATTAAAAATATAGAATTAATTAAAAAAAATATACTAATAAGTAAAAAAGAAACAAAATACATATGTATGTGGAAACTGGTGTACCAATTTTTTAATTTATCAGTGAAACTAATAAAATTGTGGACTATAAAAATAAATAAAATGTGTACAAATATTTTTGTGTATAGGAAAGTGTCAGGAAAAAATGATGTTCCTTCATTTGAAAAGGTGATATTAGGTGATATGAAATTTATCTGCCGTTCTTATCACTAGATTGTGTTATGGCCATATATCTGGCACCAGTAATTTGAATTGTGTCAAAAGAACTCGCGCGTAAAATGTCGAATGGAATAATTAACAATATTGTGAAATTTGTATTGCATAACATCAAACTGACGTAACATTGTCTTATATTACTAAATACACAAATAAAAATTTGGTGGATTTATACCATATTGTGAAATTCTTTTCCGTAAAATCGTTACCGTTACCGTTTAATATTTTGCAATACGAACTTCATAATATGTTCCTAAATCACGTTTATGTGTTCGGGAATAGGACCCTTGTAAATTTTGATGTTAGTTATGCACCTTGCTCTGACCGACAAGTCACTGAAAACTCAAATGTTATTTTGCAACTGGTCGAACCTGTTGTCAAGATGCAACGGACACAGTAAACATCAACCATAAAGTAAATATCAACCTCACGATACAGAACAATTTAGATCTAACTAAATTAATGAAAGTGGATGACCATTTATATCACAGAAGAATATTCTGAAATGTAATTTTTATTAAAATTACTTCGGTTTTGAAAAAACCTAAGTATTGCATTCATGAGCAAAAAGTGAAATTCTAACCACCACTTTTTTGGGCATTTCCTGACGTTTTAGGACCTACTGATTCTAAGACAGCAAAAAAAAAATGTATATCTGTCTGCTGGCCGGCCAGCCGTTCGTCTCACTTGACGAAATCTAGAAAACGGCTGAACGGATCTCAAAATTTTTTTTTTTAAATAGGTTAACTCAATGGGAAAAGCCGAAAGAACGATGTGTTCGATGTTCGATGTGTTTGGTACAGGAAGTGTGTCAAAAAAATCGTCAAGTGTGTCAAACAACGAAGTTTGCATATTTTTTGCTTAAAAAACGTTCATTTTAAGTGATTACGAATAGAAACATTGAATTTGAAGAAATCTTGATTGGTATGTGAGACCAAAAACTAGATTATTGCATTATAACTTTGTCAAAAAAATGTTGTCAAGTGTGTCAAAAGAAAGATTTTTATTTATTTTATTACCCAATTTTTAGGAAAAAATAAAATTAATTATTTGTATGACATGAAATTTCATTCAAGATTTTTATTAAGAGTTTAGCAATGGATCTAACCATTATGTAGTTTAGAATTCCAAGACACTAGAAATGAATGTATTCAATTGAATAGAATGAAAAATTGCTTTGAAAAGTGAAAGATCCGTAACAAAAGTTTTATCTCAATTCCGGTCGGTTCGGGGAATCGAACCGGCGTCCCTCTGATCAAAGTTTATATGGTTAACCATTTAACCAACTCGACCAGCGACGAGATAAAATTTTGTTTTTGGACGATCGACTTAACATCACAATTATTTAATTCATTTTTAATGTCAATTTTTTGTCTTATTTTAGTTTAGCAATGGATCTAACCATTATGTAGTTTAGAATTCTAAGACACTAGAAATTCTAAGACACTTTTCAAAGCAATTTTTCATTCTATTCAATTGAATACATTCATTTCTAGTGTCTTAGAATTCTAAACTACATAATGGTTAGATCCATTGCTAAACTCTTAATAAAAATCTTGAATTTAAATTGGTTAGTGGCCATTCTCCACTAGTTGGGATTTGTCTCCCATATTCGTAGATCCATAATGTTCTTCATTCAATGTCAACTTAGTTGAGGTATGAAGAACGGTAAAACGTGTTCGTAGAATAAATAAATAAGACAAAAAATTGACATTAAAAATGAATTAAATAATTGTGATGTTAAGTCGATCGTCCAAAAACAAAATTTTATCTCGTCGCTGGTCGAGTTGGTTAAATGGTTAACCATATAAACTTTGATCAGAGGGACGCCGGTTCGATTCCCCGAACCGACCGGAATTGAGATAAAACTTTTGTTACGGATCTTTCACTTTTCAAAGCAATTTTTCATTCTATTCAATTGAATACATTCATTTCGAGAATGAAATTTCATTATTATTATAGAGAATTATGGCATCATAAGTTTGCCGAAAAAATAATGTCAAGTGTGTCAAAAGAATGATTTTCATTTCTTTTTTTAGAAAATAGTAAAATTAGTTATGTGGATGAAATGAAATGTAATGAACGTGATATTATTATTATTGAGAATTTTATTGCATTATAAGTTTGTTAAAAATATGATTCATTTATTTTTTTAGTCAATTTCTTGAAAAAAAAAAATCATTGAAAAAAAAGTTTAACTGTTTGTATGACGTAAATGTGACATGGAAATTTTTGAATTTGTTATAGTCTTTGAAATAGTTTTTGAATTTTGAAAAATGTTTCGATCTTTGATTTTGAATTTTTGAAATATTTTTAGAACTTTGAAAAATTTTAAATTTTTTATTTTATTATAATTTTTGGAATTTTGAAAAAAGTTTTAATTTTTGATTTTGTTATACATAATTTTTGCAATATTTTCAGAATTTTTTTAAAAAAGTTTAATCTTTGATTTTATAATAATTTTTAGAATTGTTTCAAACTTTTTTGATTTTATTTTATTTTTACAACATTTTTGGAATTTTGAAAGAATTATGAATTTGTGATTTTGTAATATTTTCTCGAAACGCTAAATGTGCATGTTTTTGAGTAGTTTGCTGATTGTATCATCTTTTCACTAAATTATGTTAATTTATTTATTTATTCATTTATTTATTCATGTGATCTGTTATGATTTTCCGGCAACGTATTGATGTTTCGTGTTAGTTTTGTAATAAATTTCTAAACAGGGATAAAAAATACATTAACAAAGAATTATGTTTGATATACATCGCTGCCCAAAACTAAAAACAATGTCCTCATTAAAGTTTTATGCCGAAAACTATATCAAAATCCTTAACCAAAACCAAAGTCATAATATCTCAGAGCTTGAGATTTCAGTCCCTCCATATATTTCTATTGTATTTTCAACATTAGTAAATATTTAATTTGTTAGAAACTTGAAGCACTGAATAAAATGTACGATTTTTAAACGACATAAGTTTATCAACTTCGTCGCGGATATGGCGAATCGAACTCTGAAATCGATTCAATACCTGCGCAGGTTTTAGAACGGTGTAGTTCAACCAATGTTAAATACTTAAGTTTTGAAATGAAAAATATATAATATAAGGCCAACGTTAATTTCTTTCATGGAAATTGTTATTAACTTCATTCAACTTCTGTTAAACTATATGTAAAATCAACCTCATTCTGTTGGCAGGACAAATCTTTAATTGTAGTAGTTCCAATCACAGTGAAATTGTTTCTAAGTACACTCCAAAAAAAAATTCATAAAGATTCAATAAACGCTGTTTATGAAATTTTGTAACCAAATTATACGTGAAATCTATAAATTTTTTCATAAATAATACGAAATATTTATAACATCTGCTTATCGTTTGAAAACTCATATATGTATACTATAAACCAGTATTTATAAAAGAATAATCGTTTTTTTGTAAGTTTATATATTTAGTAAATATATTTTTGAAAGTATGAACATGATTATAAAATTTACAACCAGGGTGGTTATTTTGTAGCGTTATCTCACTAGGTGAGATAAATAGTGAGATAAAAAAATTATGTTTAAATGATTTCTTTTATCTAATATAATCGATTAAAGACAAATATTTTATCTCACTTTTTATCTCACCTAGTGAGATAACGCTACAAAATAACCACCCAGAAGTCATAAATAAATTCGTGAAATTTATAAACACAATAGTTATTAATTGATAACTTTGATCAATATTTCATGGACTTCTATTCGTAAGAATAATAATGTGTTTATAGTGCCAACTAATTACAAAAATTCGCAGATTTAATATATTTTTTACAGATATTATAACATTTTTTTCCCAGTGTTTTTTCCTTTGTTTGAATAATAAATTGTTTACTTCGGGGTGAGGTTAACTTCAATATTTTTTCAGTGTAGGATTTTGAATGCCTAGGCCTACCTTCCAAGCAGGTTAGACTATCATCCTCTGAAAAAGGTGTAGTGAAGTTCTAAAGCATTTTCAAACAACTAATAGATCTGGAGGTATGGATTTGAGAAAAGCATTAAGCAACAAATAAATACAATCTTTAGATTATAGTTTATTTCTATTTACAAAAACTAATTGTAAATATTTTATAAAATTAATAAAATTTTTAAAAATTTCTACAGAAATGCGTGTTTTTTCATTTTTATTTTTCAGATTTAGAGATATATAAAAACAGTGTCTGTTCCTAAACAATCAAAATTCAAAACGTTACTTTAAACAGTTTTTTATTAAATTTTAACAAAGGTTCAATAAGTTTACATATTTATATATATTTTATATGTTCGCCTAATCTTACGAATTATATGCAGCTGCCCAATGACCGGCGTGAGGCGTCATAAACTAACAATTGCCAATCCATTGAACGAACGAAAAATACCCCAAAATTTACTCCAACAAACTTTGTGGTATAAGTCCAACTAACAGGTTAAGTACAAAACAATCATGGTGCAATAATAATCGGATAGTGCAACGAACCACAGTCACATACACATATTATCTAACGAACTTTGTTTTATGACTAGAACGGACAATAATCCGATTTAACGAACGAAAGATATTCAAATATTGAATTTAACGTACTCTGTTTTATAACCTTAAAGAACGTGTTCTATGTTTAATATAAAAATAAATATTAATTCGGCCAGATTAACGAACCATAAATACTTATTATAACCAAAAATAGCAACAATAAATAATGTAGTTCTCAATTAAACGAACAATGTTGTATAACAACAAAGAACGAACGTTTTATGATCTATAAATTGTGTTTTAATCAGCGCTAAGCCAAACGTCCCAAAAGGGGTTTTTAAAAAAATTTCATTTAATAATTAACGAACGAGACGAGGTTTAAATAAACTAACGCTTGCAAGATTTTTTAAAAAAAATAATAACATACGGGCGTTCGTCAATATATTTTTTCTTGAAAAATATTAAAAATCGCGCCTTTGAACGAACCATTGTGATACGACCTATAGCGGTGCAAAAACGCTGTTACGAAAGACGAACAATTTTTAACTGTGTACAAACCTTCGGTACGCTCACTGATGATAAGGCGATCTTGCGAGTTCTTCTGAACCGCAAACAAAAGTCAAAGGAGAGCGTGTACGAGTATCTGGTGGAGATTGGTTCGTTAAATCGTCGTTTAGCACGTCCATTTGCTGACCGTGAAATGCTAGAAATTGCTCGGGAGGGCCTGAGTGTGGAGCTCCAAAACGCTACTCTAGCTGCAACAATACATTCAATTGATGAACTTCGGACTTTATGTCAGAAGTTTGAACGGTTGTGGTCCACACCAGTTCCGACCAGAACATCAAATTTAAGAATTAGCAAGCTACAGCAGGTGGATGATTATGAGGTGGATGTGGAACTAGATCGAGATGGATATATTGAAACGATGGATTCAAAACAGCCCGAACAACAGCACGAAGAAGGCGACGAGAGATGTAGCGACGCAGGACGATCGGCAACCACCAACGAAACCCAAATAAAATCATCGAATACATTTAATTTCCCATCATTACATCGAACATATTTTAGACGTCTTGAACGTAACATTAGATATTGGAGGATGAGGAAATTATTTCGTAAAGCTTGTATTTCATCTATCCTTTCAGAAACCAAGGATCCTCGGCCGCGATTGACAATCAAGATTTTGGACAAACATATTTCAGGTCTATTGGATAGTGGAGCGTCAATCACAATACTTGGAAGAAATTCCTTGGAATTATTGAAATCAGCAGGTACAACTTACCGTAAGTACACTTCATGTATTCGTACGGCAGATGGTACTGCAACAAAAATTTTGGGTTACATCGAAATTCCAATAACTGTGAATGGCTCCACTAAACCAATGCGGTTCCATATAGTCCCTGGATTACGAGAAGAGCTCTACCTGGGCATAGATTTCTGGGAGAAATTCGGTATTGTTCCTTCTTTTGTTAGTGAACTGACTCGCACAGAGCTACAAAATTTTAATACACATAACCTCACCACTGACCAGCAACATGAACTGGATATGATCAAGGATTCTTTCCCGTCATTTGAAGTGTCTGGGCTCGGAAAGACTTCTTTGGTTGAACATGTCATCGATGTTGGTGATGGTGCACCTGTTAAACAGAGGCACTATCCCACATCGCCGGCTGTTCAACTGAAGGTTTATGCCGAACTCGACCGAATGCTTCAAATGGGCGTGATCGAAGAGAGTAACAGTTCTTGGTGCTCGCCAGTGGTCTTGGTATAAAAAGAATCTGGTAAAAACAGATTATGTATTGATAGCCGTCGTGTCAATTCACTAACGAAAAAGGACGCTTACCCACTTCCCTTGATTGATGGCTTACTAGGTCGTCTAAATAGCACAAAGTACATTTCTAGTATTGATCTCAAAGATGCTTTCTGGCAGATACCTCTGGCAGAAGCATCTAGAGACAAGACAGCCTTCACAGTGCCTGGTCGTCCATTGTATCAATTCCGGGTTATGCCCTTTGGATTGTGCAATGCTCCCCAGACAATGTGTCGGCTAATGCACAAAGTGATACCACATCAATATCACGAAAATGTCTTTGTTTATTTAGATGATCTATTGGTAGTCTCTTCCACGTTCCAGGAACATATGGAGTTGCTGTCCAAAGTCTCTTCATTGTTAAGAGCGGCTGGGTTAACAATAAACCTCAAGAAAAGTAAATTTGTTCTGAGAGAGGTGAAATACTTGGGATTTTTGGTTGGTGAAGATGGTCTTCGAACAGACCCTGACAAGGTAAGAGCTGTAGCAGAGTATCCAGCTCCATCTACAGTAAAACAAATACGTAGACTATTAGGAATGGCTGGTTGGTACCAAAGTTTCATACCAAACTACGCAAGCGTGGTATCACCGATAACGGATTTATTAAAGAAAAGTTCTGGAAAATTGAAATGGACATTGGAAGCGCAAGCTGCTTTCGAAAATTTAAAACGATTGCTGACTACAGCACCGGTATTAGTAAACCCTGATTATAATAAAGAGTTCTTTATTAGATGCGATGCGAGTCTGACAGGGATAGGTAGTGTACTGTATCAGATCGACGAGGACGGACAAGAGTGTCCAATAGCCTTCATGTCGAAAAAACTTAATAAAGCTCAACGAAACTATTCGGTTTCTGAGCTGGAATGTCTTGCGGCAATTCTGAGTGTGAAGAAATTCAGGGGCTATGTTGAAGGTCACCGATTTACAATTGTGACTGATCACTCAAGTCTGAAGTGGCTTATGTCACAGAAGGACTTGAGTGGCCGTCTGGCCAGGTGGAGCCTAAAACTCCAACATATGGATTTTACCATTGTCCACCAAAAAGGTACCCAAAATATAGTCCCTGATGCTCTATCACGTCTTTATGACGATACACACGAGGAATTGACGGAAGCATTAGTACATCACATTAATGAAATTAAAATCGACAATGAAGGTTTTCGGCACCACGAATATACGGATATGATAGCTAAAGTTCAATCATCACCCAAGGACTTTCCATCTGTTAAAGTCGTGGATGATAAGCTATACATACGTATTGAGCCAAAACCTGCTGCAATACCTAACGATGTTCCTGTGTGGAAACTCTGGGTACCAAAACCGATGACTTCAAACATGATTCAGAAACATCACGATGATAGTACTGCTGCTCATGGAGGTGTGAAAAAGACGTTAGAATTACTTCGACGTCTTTATTATTGGCCGGGCATGGCGTCACAGGTACACAACTATGTTGTGTCCTGCGACACATGTAAACAAACAAAATCCACGAATCAGATATTGCGTCCTCCGATGCAATATCAATTCGAAACAGCACGTCCATGGCAGAGAGTCTATATAGATTTTTTGGGACCGTATCCTCGTTCTACACTTGGGAATACGTTGTTACTGATAGTTCTGGATCATGCTACGAAGTTTGTACTACTGAAACCACTTAGAAACGCAACTTCACCGAAGGTGAATGCTTTTCTGAGGAATGAAGTGTTTCTTACATATGGGGTACCAGAGTTTCTACACAGTGACAATGGCAAGCAGCTCACTAGTAGGAACTTTCAAAGTCTTTTGTCAGATTTCGGCATTAAACACATTAGGACCGGTGTCTATAGTCCTCAAAGCAACGCGTCAGAGCGGGTCAATAGGTCAGTTCTAGCAGCAATTCGAGCGTTCATAAAAGGTCAACACACCAAGTGGGATTCACAAATTGGTGAAATCGCATATGCACTGCGGGCTGCAGTACATTCTGCTACCAAGTACTCACCGTACTATCTATTATTTGGTCAACATCCAATCTCGGATGGAAATACTTACCAATTGTTGAGATCACTACAGCAGCTTGGTGAAGATGCTGGTGAGGAATTAGATCGTTCTGATCATTTAACTCTGCTCAGGAACCGGGTTCAACAAAATTTAAAAGCAGCTTTTAAGAAATCGCAACATCAGTACAACCTGCGATCTAAACTACGGACTTTTCAACCACAACAACGTGTGTTTGTACGGCAACATTATTTGAGTGACGCTACAAAAAAATTCTCGGCAAAATTGGCTCCAAAGTTCTAACCTGCAATGATTAAGACTAAGATTGGAAATGTACTCTACGAGTGCACAGATATGAGCGGTAAGAATCTTGGAGTCCATCACGCGAAAGACATCAGGGAATGATGTCTTTTCGTTAGGTAGGGTTGTTCCTCTGGCTGATTGTCGTCTCTGGGGTTCACATCTTCAGGTCATACTTACTGGTTGTATCGGGGTGTCCATGGTGCTGGCGTTCGGATGGATGGTCGGTCTCAATGCTCAGTGAAGTTCTTAAGGACTTCATGAGTATTGGAACCGGTCATCGGTCTTGAGGCCAGTGGCTGTGGGTATCTCGATCCCAGATACAGTTTAATAGGTGGAAGTAGTTCGGTGGTTTTCTGTCATGGAGGGGATGGCGACGTTTTTGTGATTTCAAGAGTAGAAATCTTGATTTTTACCTTGAATTCATGGTGTAACGATCGCAATAATCGCAAAACAATAATAAAACCAAATTCCTCTTTGTTTTCAATTCAATAGAAATATATTTCATTAGTTTCCGTTCATTTTTACATTAACAATAATTTTAAAATTTTCTAAAACTTAACTGCTAGTTAAATTTTGAATATACTATAAAAAGCAAACGAACGTACTCAATTTTATTTCCAATTCTAGCGAACAGATGTCGTTGTCGTTATTAATCTTTGCTGAATTTTCAATATTACCCGATTTGTTTTGATATCATAAGATGTAAAAAAGGAAAAATCACATTTTTTCCAATTGGATATTTTTAAAAATTCATTCCATATTTGTGCTTCAAACAAATATTTTCAGAGTTGATTTTAGAAAAATTCAGTAGATTCATTAAGGTGTTAATATATGTAATATGTTAATATATATTTTTTTATGTGGTTCAACTTAGTTTTTAGAATGATAGGCTAATTGAAGAATAATAAGAGATTTCCAAAATTTAAGATCCGTGTAGGGACAATCCGGATGGCGGGAGTGATCTCCTTTGCTTTAACTTTTATTTTTTTTCCTACTATAAAAACGATGGAATATCAGATGTGCTTGTGATTTGTATAGTTTTAACAGTATATTGAACAGAAACAAAGTGATAAAAGTCCAATCCGATTCACGAAGTGAATCAATTACATACGTGGCTCCGTATCAGGGCCAAATTACACAGTTTCGTCAATTATTTGCATTTATCTGTGGTTTGAATGTTCCTCCGAATGCTTTAGCTTTTTTTCTTGACAGCTCATGCAGGTTGTGGCAAAACTTTTGTTCAAACGGCAATCATTCATAAATTTAATTCACTAAATCTTTCGTGTATTGTAACTGCCTTCAGTGGTATTGCATCAACTCTTTTGATTGGGGGGCGAACTTTGCATAATGTTTTCAAATTACCAATTCCATTATTAGAGAATTCAATGCCAAATATAACTCCAAACAGTGTACATGGCACATATATTAATAATGCATCAATCATTATTATAGATGAAATTTCAATGTGTTCTATTCATGCTTTAAAATTAACTAGGAAGGCCCGGCGTGCTTCGCTACGCTTATAAATAAAGTTTTTGCGTAGACATTTTGTTGACGTAGAAGCAATGATTTCAAAAAGTGGTAACGAGAAATGCTAGCATATAATTTTTAATTTTTCTTTTTAAATATATGAATGAAAAATAATCAGAACTCTAGCTGATCAGTTCGGATATATGAAAAATTAGCGATCAAATAAGTGAGAGATAAAATAAGCTTACTTGAAAACTTATTTGATCGCTAATTTTTCATATATCCGAACTGATCAGCTAGAGTTCTGATTATTTTTCATTCATATATTTAAAAAGAAAAATTAAAAATTATATGCTAGCATTTCTCGTTACCACTTTTTGAAATCATTGCTTCTACGTCAACAAAATGTCTACGCAAAAACTTTATTTATAAGCGTAGCGAAGCACGCCGGGCCTTCCTAGTAATATATTATTATGTCATATTTCTAATGATTTGCTTGATAAAATATATCATTAGTTTTCTAAAAATTTGTTATTTTTCTTAAGAAAGTCAAAGATTTTGACGATTTATTAAAATTACGGTTTTTCGAGTTAGAATACAGGACTTTTGTGCATTATTTTCTTTAAATAACCAAAAGTTTTAGATGCCAATTTGAGGCGCATTTCATAATTTTGTCAAAATGTTTTAAAGTCCCTTCGAATAGACATAGTTTTTATATAAGGTTATCGGCTACCCTATATTTCTAAGGCAACTTATCGTTTAGTTTGCTAAGGAAGTGGTCCATGTTAAAGTCAAGAAAATTAAATACGACTCCTTAAACGCAGCAAAGTTTTACTTCTGCTTAAAAGCCAATTGATATTTTTGGTGATAGTTCAACTGTCCTTAAATATCTGATTATTCTTTAAATAATTTTATCGATTTGTTTCCGCTCGTTCACTCAGCCGTTTTCAAGTTTTCAAGTAATTTCGATGTGCTCAAAGTGGAATCATATTAGAGACTCTTATAAAAACTCATAAATAATTTCGTGGTCCTCCTCAAACTCCTTAAGGATTCTGATGTAGACCTATATACTAGAGAGATGTCTGTGGCTTTCGACGTTCAAAAGTCACAATGGTGGTTTTTACTCTGATTTTTATGATTGCCAAGTTTGACTCTAAAAATGATACACATAGACATCATAATATAAGTTAGCGATGTGGCCAATTATGATAACCAAATTTGTTGCTTTGCATGCATCGTCACATGATTTGCAATTCCTACATGAAAAGGAGGAAGTAGTATGATAGATGCATACGGTAGATAGGTTTATAGTGGCCACCGTGTCGATTTTCCGTATTGTTTTCATAGCTCAGTATTCTGATTAAACTGAACCAGAACGTCCAGACTTTGATATAGTTATTAATTGTACATGATTGGATCGTTCAATCAAAAAAGAGCAGTAATGTGCTGTAGGTTAAATAGGAATAAGAGAGACCCCGTCCATCTTCTAAAAGATTGTGGAACCTTGATCTCACGAGAAGGTTTCATCTGGGGGAGTGGTACATTGACGAGCATGACCTGCATAAACTTAGCCCTCTCCATATCCTGAAGTTCCTGAAGGCGGCTCGACTGGAGGAGGTGCTCTAGCTAGGTATTCACCCGGGAGTAGTAGGGTGGGGTACAATAAAACATTTTGGTCGCAGAACAAAATATAACCACCGAATTTTAGTTTAATCTAATCTATTAGTTGTACATTCTCACTTTGCCACAATCTCTTATAGTACGTTCACACTGGCATCGAAATTACGTAATTTCGGTTGGTTCGTGATTTCAATTGAAATTACATGATTTCCCATACATTGAGATCATTTTGAAATCATGTCATTTCAGAGCAATTTCGATGAAATTATGATCGAAATTACGTTGAATTGGTATCAACATAGTCCCAATTATATTCAGCACTGGAATATTCCAATGCTGAATTAATAAAATGAAAAACAATGGTGAAATATGAAAACCCTAATTATTAAAAACGCAAAGATAAAAAAAAAATTTGACGATTGGTTGAAGATTATTTATAAATCAATATATGGAATTACGTTTTTTAAGCGCATAATGTTTTGAAGAAATTTTCTGATCGCGCATCAAGAGCATTACTAATAAAATTTATTTTTTTTGTAAGTTTTGTTAATACACCAATTACGTTTTTAGTATATTTAAATAAATTTTTAATTCATTACTCACTCTTAAATGCAATAAAACAACAAACCAAGCTTGATTTTTTGTCGATTAAAAAATGAAATATCAAACGAAGTTATGATAAATTGCAGTGTGAACAGGTCTCGTAATTTCGAAATTACACAGACGAAATTACGTAATTTCGATGCTAGTGTGAGCGTACTATTACACTCGGTCCACACGAGTAAAAGAAACTCCTAATTTGACTAAGAACGAGGGTTTTAATAGATGAATCTGTTTAATCAACTCAATTCTTTTGTCCACGGAAGTTGTTACAGTACAGATATACCACTATTGTAATTTCTGTTTACCGACCGACAATTTTGTTTTTCGTTCTCCTTATTTCAGCCTAACGGTGGTTTCTATAAACTTTTTTGTACATAAAATTCCTAAATTCCGATTCCAACTGGGCCATATAGAAAGTACGCAAAGAAATCTTTAAAAATCCCTTAGGTCATGTGAGACATGACTAGAAAGTTTTCAGATGAGTAACTCGCATTTTGTGTTTTTATTGCTATTATGTTTTTTGAAGTTGTGCCCAAGATTTTGCTTGTTAATGTCATCAAACAAAGTGACGTTGTTAAATAACTGCAGGGGTGACTCCAGAACAAGAACTGGATTTAACTATCCAAAATGAATGAAAAATCGGTTTTAAAAATTGAAAAGGTTGTAACTTGTTCGGAGATTGAGCCAGTGTACTTCTGATGAGAGTTATTTAGCTAGTTGGGCTGTGTCTCCCATAATTGTAGATCAATAGATTTTTTCTTCGATCAAACTAGAAATTGTCATTTATGGTACAGTTTTTAGTAATTTAATGGTTTGCATATTATTTCATAACGCTCTAGTGCGTAATAAATATATTACGTTACTGGCACCTTGGTGATTTTATCATAATAAATAACTGATAACTCATAATAATTATGAAGGTCGTTCATTACTCACCTAGGTACCAGACACGTAATATATTTATTACGCACTAGTGCGTTTTGATATAATAAACAAACCAAAATTGTCATAACAACGGTTAACTTGGTAAACTTTTCAAATTTCAACAAATACAAAACTGGCGTGTAACAAATATAAATTTCTAATTGTAGCAATAACACATCGTTTTTTCAAAAATTTTTCAATGGTTTTTTATAATGATTTGTTGATAGAATGCTTTATTGTGAAACTACAAATAACAACCAAAAATACTACCATGGAATAGTGTTAAAAAGGACGACAGCAAAAAATTTATAACCAATTCATTCACAAACTTCAATGAGTCTCGCCCGCTATTTTGTTTTGAATAAAAAGTGTTGCGTAATAGAAATTACAATGTCTGTCCAAACAAAACATAGAAGCTAGAAGACCTGAGTCCTACAACATCATGTTATTAGTTTAAATAATTTTCAGACTTCTTAATTCTTATTCATGCAAACATACAACGGCAATTACCATTTTACCGTTCAACTCACTAATTTTTACTATGAAAAAAATTGAAATTATTTTTCGTTTTTTCAACAAAAGTTGCGTTTTGTTGAAAACAGATTTTTTAATTCGTTTAATTTTTGTGTTTTTTGTTATCAAATTTAAGGATGGGGATATAATTTGTTGTGAAGGGATATACTTGTTTTTATATTTGTAATTAAATTATAATGGATGGTGGCGACCAAAAAAACTAAGTTAAATAGGAATTTAAAAGAGCAAAAAAGTTTGAATATTCTGTTTTTTAATGTTTGACGTTTAAACAGTTAAAAAAAGGAATTTTTTTTTATAATTAGGTGAAGTAATTTAATTCAATTGTTTTATAAGTGGTTGTAAGTTATTAAAATGATTTCTTAGGTGAAGGAGAAAATAGAGGAATTTTGAAAGATTTCATTGAAACTAATTTGGAAAATACTTTTAAGGTAATTATTTGGAACAATATTAATTGAAATACATATACCTAATCTATTTATTTCTTAAAACCTCTAATAAATAAATAACAGCGTGATCTAAGAACCGCAATAAATATAATTAATCCAACACCCTGTGTAACTTAAATTCTTAAAGGAAAACTTTTGGCATTAACCCTACAAGTGATCAAAAACTTTCTAAAATAACAAATAAAATGTTTCGCTTTGAATTAAATATAATCTCTTTTCATTCCATTCACAAAAAAAAAATAACTGTTCTATTTAAAATTTAAATCCCTTTTAAGAAAAAATATTATCCCTTTGACAATTTAGAAGAATTTTGATTTGTATTCTTTCAAAAATCTAAAGGAAAAGAAACACAAGTTAAATTGACTAACCGACCATGAGAAATCAATTGAAAAATTTTGTCTTTCAATAAATTGTTTTTTTGTTAAACGGTTTTAGCGATTGAAATTTTCAATAACAAAAAAAAAAATTAGGGAGGTTTTTCTCGTTGACATTTATTAACCCTTTTATTGAATTGCAATTATGAATTTATGTAGTGACAAATATTTCACATTGGAATATATTTTGTTAATTAAATGAAACAAGACTTGAGGAAAAGAACTGTTGAACTCGTGCATTTTCATCAAGACATACTTTCTTCATATAAATAATTTTAAAATATTGAATTCAGGAACGTATTCATGTATCATTTTTAAATTTTGACATAAATTCCTCGGTTAAGACCAAGCGTCCACTACAACTTCCTTTCTGAGCATTGATGCACACTTTTTTTACATTTTTGTGAATTAACCAACCGTAACTATTGATTTCGGAAATCATTTTATTTATATGGACCAAACACTCCTTTTGACTTCTGTTATTATGATAGTGTGAAATCTCAACCGTTTGAATGCTAGCACTAACCGAATAACCAGTATAACTGAAAGGATTTGTGGAAAAAGCAATAGAATTTTGAGTAAACATTTCGTAGTAAAGTAAAGTAAACATTTCGCGTAGTTCAATTGCTCCCTTTTGGCATGTGATGGGTAAATGTGAGATAGCACTAGCCAAGGTTATATCTTAGGCGTGTTGGTAGACAAACTTTAATTTGTCAATGATTGAACTGATTAGAAAATAATTGTTGGTGATGCAACGCGTTAGCTTGTTGAAAAAATAACCTCCATGCAACCCTATTTTTGAGCTTTAGACATTTAGTGAAGGTGTGCATCGCATAATTGAGAATTTTATTACTGGATTATTGGAAACCTCTAACCTCTTTGCTGTCAGCCTTTTTATGTTTCCACATTTTTTTCACCCTATAAATAACAAAATTTGTATCCTTAAAGTCCGTTCTGCAATGTTTATGTTATTTTTTTCCATAAGTGTTATGTAGTGGGAACTGCAAAATAAGAGGAAATTCTGTATGAGCATACCGATCCTTACTTAAACTACCCTTCGTTTTTTTAAATTCTTGAAGTTCTGAATCAAGTCAACGTAAATTGAAATCGAATAAAGTAGAATTATATCTTATTAATAAATTGGTTCTACTAAAGTATAGCTCCCAATTTTTCTTTAGTGGCCCAAGAATTTTTAACATTCTATCATTTAATTCTGATATATTGATAAAGATTTAGAAAGACACATTCTAATTCATCAACAAACTTAGTATTTGTCTCAGTGACTGATAACCGCCTTCTGCAAAAAGTGTGAAGCGAACGCTAGCTATAGTACCGGTAGAAGTGAAACCCACTAACTCAAATTTTAAACTTCCTATGCACTTTACAATTTGTTATAAATCTGCATCCAAAATTTTTTTTCAAAATTAATAAGATCAAGATCCCGATTATGGAAGGCAATTAACGTTGAAAGCAGGTGGTTTTAAAAAATCAAACACAAAAATTTTCGTCATTGTATTAGTAATTAAAGTAGATCAATTTAGATTTTGTTGCAATTTTTTTTAGAATTTTGCGGTGCCCAGTTTTTGAGTTATTGTCAAAAAGTGCAAAATTCAGACCGCCCCCCCCCCCATACGTTTCGAAACTGACAGAAAAATTTGTAAAAATTAACAAAGTTAGGAAATGTGGTAAATTTTGTATAAAAACTATAGCGAAGTCTCCAATAATTATATTTCTGTGTGTTTAGGGGACCGGGATAGAGAGGGTAAAAAGAACTTTTTTTTACCAAAGCGAGTGGGGTGTCATTTGAAAGAACACCTAATTTAAAATTCGTGGCAATTTTTTTTTTAAATTTCTCAGTGCCCAGTTTTCAAGTTATTGTCAAAAAGTGCAAAATTCAGACCTTTCCCCTCATACATTTCCCCTCATACACACTAATTGACAGAAAAATTTGTAAAATTTCACAGAGTTAGGAAATTTGGTAAATTTTGTACAAAATTAAAGTGAAGTTTCCAATAATTATATTTCTGTGTGCTTAGGGGACCGGAGTTGAGAGGGTAAAAAAAAAGCTATTTTTGACCCAAGCGAATGGGGGTGTCATTTGAAAGAGCACCTAATTTAGAATTCGTTGCAATTTTTTTTAGAGTTTTGCGGTGCCCAGTTTTTGAGTTATTGTCAAAAAAGTGCAAAATCCAGACCGTTCGTTGCCATACGTTTCGACACTCATTGACAGAAAAATTTGTAAAAAACCGTTTTTGACCCAAATGAGTGGGGTGTCATATGAAAGAGCACTTAACTTAAGAAATATTACATTTTTTTTTTAAATTTTGCAATGCACAGTTTTTGTATTTTTGAAAAAGAAATATTTTTAGTATGTAGCCTCTCCACCCACCCCCTAAATTTCAACACTTGATAGACCAAAAAAATAATCAAATTTAATTCATTTACAAGCTGGTGTAATTGAATCTTTCTTAAGTTACCAAAAGCATCTACGGATAAGATTTAACCTGAATTAACATTTTTTTTGCCATTTTTGATCAATGTAGATTTGATTGTAATTTACTATTACTTGGATCTGAAAGACCTAAGTATTGCATTCATGAGCTAAAAGTGAAATTCTTACCCCCACTTTTTTTGGCATTTCTCGACGTTTTAGGACCTACTGATTCTAAAAAAGCAAAAAAAAAATGTATGTCTGTCTGCCAGCCAGTTTACTGAATGGGAAGAGCCGAAAGGACGATGTGTTCTGTACCGGAAGTGTGTCAAAAAAATCAAGTGTGTCAAAATAAGAAAATTTGCATATTTTTTGCTTAAAAAACTTCCGTTTTAAGTGATTACGAGTAGGAACATTGAATTTGGAGAAATCTTGATGGTCGAGATTAGTATGTGAAATGTATGTGAAATGTATGTGAAATCTAAAATCTAGTTTATTGCATTATAATTTTGTCAAAAAAATGTTGTCAAGTGTGTCAAAAGAAAGATTTTTATTTATTTTGTTACCCAATTTTTCAGAAAAAAATAATATTAATTATTTGTTTCACATGAAATTTTATTATTATTATTGAGAATTATGGCGTTATAAGTTTGTCAAAAAAATATTGTCAAGTGTGTCAAAAAAATGATTTGATTTATGTTTTAGATAGTTTTTTGTAAAAAAAAATTTAGTTGTTTGTTTACGTAAATATAATTAAACATGGAAATTTTTGAATTTGTTATAGTTTTTGAAATATTTTTGGAATTTTGAAAAAGTTTCAATTTTTGATTTTTGAAATATTTTTAGAATTTTGAAAAATTTTAAATTTTTTATTTTATTATAATTTTTATAATTTTGGAAAAAGTTTCAATTTTTGATATTGTTATAATTTTCGCAATATTTTTGGATTTTGGAAAAAGTTTGACTATATGTTTTATTATGGTTTTTTTTTTTTTTTTTTTTTTTTTTAATAAGAGGTGTTGTGTAGTAGGAATTACAAAATGTGTCACAACAACACATAGATACCTTTTAAGACGTAGGTCCCACAACAACATGTGTCTTGAGGTATAGGTGGACGCTTTTTTTAAATCTTTGTGGATTGAAAGCACTCGAGACTATTGATTCGGGCAAAGCATTCCATGTGTACGATGTACGCACAAAGAAATCTCTTTGCATTCTTTTACTATGACAGTGAGTAATCTCGACAGTTCGACCGCCCGCACACACCGATTGACGAGTAAAACGGGGAAAAACATATGTCTGAGGCATTATGGACCTGATTTCATCCGAGCACTGCTGTTGACGATATTTATAAAAAACAACGAGATCAGCAACAGTGCGACGATGTTGCAGGGAATCAAGACCTAATGTTAAATCTCGATCACCAACAATTCGTATAGCTCGCTTTTGAACAGAGTCCAAAAGAGCCAGGATAGTAACAGATGCAGCGCCCCAAACTTGACAACAATACTCCATACAGGGACGAATATAGGACTTATAAATGTCGAGTAATTGATGTTTTCCATATTTTTTCACTGTTTGTGTGCTTTTGTCACTTTTGAATTAAAATGCAATATTTAAAAATATTTAAAATTAATATTTAAAAAGCAATATGTAAAAAGTTTGAATTTTTAACTTTTAAGAATTTTTGGAATATTATTAGAATTTAGAAAATGTTTAAATATTTGATTTCATTCTAATTTTTGGAATATTTTTAGAATTTTGAAAAAAACATTTTTGAATTTTATATTTTATATTTTTAGAATTTTGAAAAAAGTTTCAATTTTTGATTTTGTAAGAATTTTTAGAATATTTTTAGTTTGGAAAAATTTTAAATTTTTATTTTATTATAATTTTGGAAAAAGTTTCAATTTTTGATATTGTCATAATTTTTGCAATATCTTTAGAATTTTGGAAAAAGTTTGTATTTTCGAATTTTTAAGAATTTTTGGAATATTATTAGAATTTAGAAAAAGTATAAATTTTTGATTTTATTCTAATTTTTGGAATATTTTTAGAATTTTGAAAAAAAAAAAGAATTTTTGGATTTTATATTTTTGTTATAATATGTGCAATTTAATATTTATTTATTTAATTTTTTATTTAATTTTGTTTTAATTTTATTTAATTTTAATTTTATTTAATTATTTAATTTAATTTATTTAATTTATGCAATATTTTTAGAATTTTTGAAAAAAGTTTTAATCTTTGATTTTGTAATAATTTTTGAAATATTTTTAGAATTTTGTTTGAAAAAAGTTTGAATTTTTATTTTATTTAATTTAAAAATCCTTAACCCAGACCGTAGTCTTGATATCTCAGAGCTTGAGATTTCAGCCCCTCCATATTTGACATTTACAATTTAACATTTATTTTGTTATGCGTCTATAGTCTGGAAATATAAGGACATTACAACACAACTTTTTGTCAATAATTTTTGATATTGTGTTCTTTTACAATCACGGAACCCTTGACGAGCGAATTTTATTCCCACTTATCTGACTTTTTATTAATGTCAAAAATATAACAACAAACACTCCTAATAAAACGTCAAACAATTTTTGATTTTAAAAAGAATTTATACTGGAGTCCGACAACCCAAACTATAAGCCAAAATGTCAATTGTCGGACTCAACAATAGCAGACAAATTTTTGTCGGACCTTACTCTCGTTTTCTTAAACAAATTTCCAACTCCATTAAAAAAAAACAAAATGTTGATAGTAAATTTACAAGATTCCGAGCAATCTTTTGCGGAGTTTGTGGAGAATTATCAACTTACTTTCGTTTGCCATAAACAAAACACATCAGTAATCAACTAGAAATTTAAGACAGGTATGAACTTGCAAAAACATTTTCAGCTCAAAAACATGTATTTATTTTGGAATGAATTTTTGAAAACTACATAATAGAAAAATAATCTTTTTCGGTGAACGAAAAGGTTATTCCGGTTCTTGGATCTCATATTTTACAACACAAACAAATTTTATGTATTAATGAAATAAGTACATAGTAAAGTTACTAACAAACGTTTTGAGTATGTTTTTGTAAAAACATATTTTTTTTTTTTTTTTTAATAAAATGTGTTGTGTAATAGGGTTTAGAATATGTGTCACAACAACACATAAATACCTTTTAAGACCCAGGTCTAGACCTGGGTCCCACAACAACTGGCGTTCTGAGGTGTAGATTAACGCTTTTTTTAAACATCTGTGGGTTGAAGCCACCTGAGACTAAGAGTTCCGGCAAACTATTCCATTTGTACGCAGTTCGGACAAAGAAGTCTCTCTGCGATCTGCCAGTATGACAGCGCGGGATCTTTACCATTTCACTGGTTGCGGCAGCCGATTGCCGAGTGGAACGGGGGTAAGAATAAGTTTGAGGCATGATGCCGCTGATTTCATCTGAGTACTGCTGATGACGATATTTGTAAAAAACAACGAGGTCAGCAACAGTGCGATGATGTTGTAGGGAATCAAGTTTTGATGTCAAAGTTCGATCACCTACAATTCGTATAGCTCGCTTTTGAACAGAGTCCAAGAGGGCCAAGATGAAAACAGAGGCAGCACCCCAAACTTGACAGCAGTACTCCATACAGGGACGAATATAGGACTTATAAACATATCAAGGATTCTTAAAGTTACATTCGAAAAAAGGTGAAAAAAATTTAAAAATGTATGTTTTTTAAAAATTTTTCCATATTCAACGCCATAAATTTTAAACAAACAATGATTGTGCATTTTTTTTAATTTCTTAGAATCTACAGTTATTTCAATATCCTTCCTTTTAAGTTAAAAAACACGAATATTGGTGCAGGTTGCACCAAGTTATTCAGGTTTACCCAAAAAAGTCAAAACTAAAAAGTTGGAAAAAAAATTGTTTACTAAGAATAATTTAAATTCTGCAACATAATTGATTTATGTATGAGTTGTTATACAAATTTTTGAGTTAAAATTGCGAGTTATGCTCAAAACCGGGGGGCAGGAGGCAGGATGTATTATGCAATACAGCAGGATGTATTATGCAAATTCCACAAATAAAACAAAATGAATTTGGATTAGTTTTACACTTGAAAGTTCTTGAGGCTCCATTTAAATAAATTTAACTTTACACTTTACTATTTTAAAAGAACTATTAACTGATGTTGGAGAACGACTGAGCTTGTTAAACAATATTCACGATGCGGCACAAAAAGAAAAGAAAAAATACATAAACGCGGTTGAAATATGGAAAACTCAAAATAGCTCGCAGTTTTTATTCGAAAATCTGAATAACAACTTAAATATATTATACAAATCAATTATGTTGCAGAATTTAAATTATTCTAAGTAAAAGAAGTTTTTTTTTCAAATTTTTAATTTTGAATATTTTTGGGAAAACCTGAATAACTTGGTGCAACCTGCACCGAAATTCGTGTTTTTTACCTAAAAAGAAAGGGAATTGAATTAACTGTAGGTTCTAAGAAAAAAAAAATACAATCATTGTTTGTTCAAAATGTATGCATTGTTTGTTCAAAATGTATGGCGTTGAATGTGTAAAAATTTAAAAAAAATTAATTTTTGATTTTTTTCAACTTTTTTCGAGTGTAACTTCCAAAATCTTTAATGGATTTTTACAAAAAATACAAAAAATGTTTGTTAGCATCTTTACTATGCACTTTTATCATTAATACATTAAACTTGTTATTTTTGGAAAATATGCAATCCAAAAACAGGAATAACACCAAGAAAAAAAGTCACCTCTTATTTAGGGGAATACACAAGAAAAATTTTGTTAAAAGTTATGTGGGTTGAAAAGTTTTTAACTTTGAAAACAAGAAAATGTGGAAAAGTATACATCTCCATAGATGTCGTTAGCTTCCCATGGAGACTTGTTATTTTCAAATTAGCAGACGGAATAATTGTACAGTTCTTTTATTTCGTATACGGAAGAAAATAAATTGATTGTTTGACCAGTTGACATGCTATGATTTACTGATAGTTTTGTTTTTTGAAGTGTGTATTACAAACAATCTCTTATGTAAAATTTTTTAATTTTATGTAGATTTTTTTTCCATTTTGTAAATTTTAAATAAAAACACAAAAGAATAAAAGTGCCCGCGTCTACCCAACGACATCTATTAGCAGGTCCATTATTCTTATTTTTGGTTGCATACTACTTACATTGGCCCGATGCTTGAAATATTAACAATATTAATATTGACTGGTGCCAACCCATATATCCGAAAAACATTCGACCTTGCGAAAAACCTTCCACCAAGTTAAACTTGGGTGAATGTGTTTTAGCGTGCATGATCATCTAGCCATTCGTGGTCTATAAGACCACTCTATTATATGTTCGTATTTTATCTTGCTTTTTGAGGTAGTTGTCAAGGTGAAGATGTTTAAGGTTGTTCGAATACTGTTGGGGCTTTACACTTCAACATTTTCATTGGTATGTAGTGGTAGCAAAGAATTGTTCGACCTTCTTCTATATAATTTATTATCAAATAAAATAATCTGCCAAATTAGAGAAAACGTTTTGTGACATTTGAGTACTATAGTCGTATCCATTTCAATCGATTTAAAGTATATATTTTTGAATGCCATAATGATTTGATGCCTGAAGTGGCGCAGCTTGGATGATTAGGTGGTTAAATTTCTCCATTTCTCCATTCCTGTTTATATGCCTTACAAACCTTACCATTCCAGATGGTATTCTCATACAATAGCTATACCCATTTATTTAAACACTTAATAAGATAAACTCAAACGTTTTATTAACACTAGTTTTCAGTCCATTATAAAAAAAATACCACTAACAACCACTTCTTTATATTCGATAAAATTATATAATAAAACTCTTTCGAGTGAAATGGTCAAACAATTATTTTTTGTTCGTACAACCTAAAACAAAATTATCAATTATAAACGAAAATGTTTCCACATGAACTTTCTAAAAAAGAAGCTTATAATTTCTTATAACCATTTTTATATGGTTAATTAATTTCTGGAAAACATAGTAAAAACTAAGTGAAATAAAATAAAGTTAAATTAATATTTTATATTTTGTGTTAATTTTTCCGTTCTAGTTTTCCATTTTCTTAAAATACACAAGATGAAAGCTAGAAACTAAAAAGTAAAATAATATAGGAAACTTATAATCGGGAATCCTTTTTTGTTTGAATGAATCAAATTATAGATTGTTTTTCATGCTAATGGTCAAAGACTGAAAACTCATTTTTTATGTATGTGTATAACAATTAATAAACGAATGTGGATGAGCCAATATGCGATATTTGTGTATATACATATATAACTTTAAAGTTCTTCAATGTATATAAATGTGTTTGAAAAATTACTTGAAATATACATGAAACTAAACTAAATGCAAAATAGAAGCTAATACTTGAAGGAAAAACTAATAAGTAAAATTTTCTTCTCTGTTTCCACAATTTCTATATTTTAAAAGCTTTCATGTAAGGTTTGTACGCTCGTTTGTAGAAAAATTATTGTTTTTCTTTAACTTCTTCAATTTATGGATCTCATTTACTCATACATCAATGGTGATTGGTGAAGGTGGCTAAAATGGTCAATGTATGAAATGAAAATTTTAAATTATGTTATAGGAAGTATAAGTTTCAATTTGATGAACATATGTTTTTGTAGTCATTGATGTGTTTAATGGAAAAAAATATAAGAAAATCGTGAATTAATTTTAGAAACAAATTTTTTGTTTACTCTATTCGTTTCAATTTTGTATAATTAAGTGGAAATTGTAGCTCAAGATCTTTCTGAAGTAGACCGCAACTCCTGCATTAATTTCAGTGAGTTTTGTGTTTAGTTTAATCTGTGTAGATGTATTAGTCACACTGCCCGATATCAAATTAGCTACAAAGGTAATGTGTCATCAGCCGTCATGGAAAAATTTGTTAGGTGTTCTCCCAGATTCACTTTATGGCGTTGGATAACTTTTCCTATAGCCCCCTGGTAGCCTTAGGATTCTCCATTTTTACAAATACTTGCAGAGAAGGGAACTCTAATAAGACCTGCATACTCGCTGTAGGCGTTATGCCGAAGGCACTTGTGATACATAAGTATAAGCAACCTTTTATACCGCTTCCAGTTTTTTAATCGCATTCCCATGCAAAGGAACTTTAGCTGAAAATGTGACTAACAACTACTTTATACGGCAGTTCATTTTACAAGTCTGCCAACCAACAGTCTTCCTGCACTGCCACAGAACTCTAGTTGCGTTTGCGCTACTCGAGTCTTATCATAAGCAGCCGTGTGGAGGCGGTCATCGAAAGTACCATCTGATTGTAAATTGTATGAAGAGTGAAGTTTTTAAGTTTCTTTAAATTGTTTAGTTGACTTCTGTTGGTAAACGTAATGAGTTGTACATCATCCTTAACATCATAGGCATAGTCGATTCATTAATTTAGGAGCCGATCTACCACCATGTTCCACATTAGCGACTGCTGCTTTCTAATTTATAAATTTTTTATAAATTTTTTTTCTAAAATAATAAACTTTTAACTATTTAATATCCTAAGTAGCTAATTTTTAAAAAGGTTATTAAATTGTTAATATAAAATTTGGTATAAAAATTGGATTTTACTTTTAACACAAACTAGTTCCGAACTGCAGAATCCATCAACAGGGCTTTTAACAACAGATATAAAGACATTTCCTGAATTATATGTTTTAAAATTTCTTTTAAAAGTGGTAAAGAATTTAAACAAATAGTGATTTGCTTCATAGGGATGCAGTGCTTTCCTAGTATCCAAAGACGATTGGCCTATGGTTGGTTAGGTTTCACCTCCTTCTTTCTTTGCGACGAATTAATGTGAACCTGCCTAATCAAGCCAATGGTTGGGGTTTGGTGTACCCACGGCTCAGAAACCAGAAGTTAGGATCAAGCTGCATACGGATTGAGAATTTCTATAAAGCAGATCGACGTTTATCAAAAATATCTTCAGCTCTTGTATATAAGAATGACTTGTATATAAGAATGACATGTAGTACCAAGGCATTCGATCGAGTCTGGCATGCCAACTTAATCAACAAGCTCGTTGCGTACGGTTTTCATCCCAATGTTGTGAAGCTGATTCAAAATTTTCTATCCGACCGATACATTTCGGTAACCTTAGACGGATATTCTTCTGAGTCTAAACTAATTAACGCTGGTGTACCCCAAGGCTCAGTATTGTCCCCAACCCTATTTTTGATTTATATCAACGAATTGTTGAAAATCACCAGCAACCCAATAAATAGTTTTGCAGATGATAGTACTCTGCACAAGTCGTTCGAGCCCCTTCCTTCAAAAGGTAAAATGCACGAACGAATTAATCCTGCCCGGAGAGACGCTGCCATAAACGTGAACAAAGACCTGAATAAAGTCGCCGACTGGGGTGACCAAAACCTTGTCAATTTCAACTCCACCAAAACACAGCTGTTGATTGTTTCCAGATTAAAGACCGAGTTCCCCAAAGATATTTTATTTAGTATGTGTGATGAACCAATAGGTGAATGTAAAAACATTCGTTTATTGGGTGTCACAGTTTCAAATGACCTACTCTGGAACGATCATGTAATGGCGATGGCAAAAAGCGCGTCTAAAAAACTCGGCCTCCTAAATAGATGCAAAAAATTTTTCACTCCATACCAATTGCTCCATGTTTATAAGTCCTATATTCGTCCCTGTATGGAGTACTGCTGTCAAGTTTGGGGTGCTGCCTCTGTTTCCATCTTGGCCCTCTTGGACTCTGTTCAAAAGCGAGCTATACGAATTGTAGGTGATCGAACTTTGACATCAAAACTTGATTCCCTACAACATCGTCGCACTGTTGCTGACCTCGTTGTTTTTTACAAACATCGTCATCAGCAGTGCTCAGATGAAATCAGCGGCATCATGCCTCAAACTTATTCTTACCCCCGTTTCACTCGGCAATCGGCTGCCGCAACCAGTGAAACGGTAAAGATCCCGCGCTGTCATACTGGCAGATCGCAGAGAGACTTCTTTGTCCGAACTGCGTACAAATGGAATAGTTTGCCGGAACACTTAGTCTCAGGTGGCTTCAACCCACAGATGTTTAAAAAAAGCGTTAATCTACACCTCAGAACGCCAGTTGTTGTGGGATCCAGGTCTAGACCTAGGTCTTAAAAGGTATTTATGTGTTGTTGTGACACATATTCTAAACCCTATTACACAACACATTTTATTAATAATAATAATAATAATAATAATATTTATTGACAGAATTAGGTATTTTTTACATTATTGTACATGTATACGTGTTCTGAGTTGAGCACATCAAGCGGTTGGCTTTACTACAGAAAATATTGATTTAAAGCATTAATGTGTTTACCATCGCCTGGCGAGAGTTATACGTTTTTATATAATGAATTTTGTTTGTCAGCTTAAATTAGATAAAAAGTAAAACTAAGAACTAAATTTTAAAATCTAAACTTAATTCTAAAATCTTAAACCTAAACTAAACTACGGTATTAACTAGATTTATTTAAATAGATATGGTTAGGTTTTGGATCAATTCATTGTTTATGTTGGCTAGTTTAGATGAGTATTTTAAATTAATTTCTTGTATAATTTGCTTGATATAATTCATGTTGGTGTCTTGGTGAACGTTAATTGTGTGGTATCTAGTAGGTTTATTTATAATTATTTTTAAAAATTTGTTTTGCAGTATTTGAAGCTTTTGAAGGTGGGTGTTGGCTGTTTTCGACCAAATTGGGGTCCCATACAGTATTACAGGGAGGACCATTGCTTTGTATATCATTATTTTACTTTTGAGATTCAACTTGCTTTTTCTGTTTATAAGAGGGTATAGCATTTTTAGTAGATTGTTGCATTTGCGGATGATCTCGTTTATATGTGTTTTAAAGGTTAGCTTTGAATCAAGGTGGACACCTAAGTAGCGCACACTTGTAGCCCAATTAAGGTCTACATTATTAATACGAATGTTATGGTTAGGGAGTTTACGAGTCACACGACATCTTGTAAAGTATATCGATTCACATTTGGAAACATTAAGACTTAGTTTCCATTTGTCAAAATATGATGATAGTATATTTAAGTATTCTTCTAGAGATTCCACTATGACCTGTCCTAGTTCGTGTGATTTATAAATAGCCATGTCGTCGGCAAATAAGGCAATATGGGCAAGATTTGACTTTGGAATGTCATTGATGTAAATATTAAAGAGAATTGGACTTAGTACAGCCCCTTGTGGTACTCCAGTTACTGCGTGTTTGGATAGAGACTGAGACTTTAGTAATTGTACATAAAATTGCCTGTTTTTAAGAAACGATTGTATAATTTTAATAATATATGTAGGAAAGTTGTAATACTTCATTTTGAAAATAAGTGCTTCAGGCCAGACCGTGTCAAAAGCGTTTTGAAGATCCAGCATTACCATACCCGTGGAGAGCTGAGTTTTTCGATTGTGTTTTATTTCATCTACGATTCTATGTATTTGATGGGTAGTCGAGTGTTGTTGTCTAAATCCAAATTGCTCAGGTATAATAATTTTAGAGTCATTTATGTGGTCGATCAAGCGATCTTTTAAGAGACGTTCAAACACTTTGCTTATAGAATTTAGAAGACTTATTGGTCTATAACTGCTGGGCAGAGATGGATCTTTTGTTTTTTTGGCAATTGGAACCACTTTTGCTTTTTTCCAGCTATCGGGAAAGTAAGCGATTAAGAGGCAGCTATTAAATATGTTTTTAATAAATGTAGTAGTAGATATTGGTAAGTATTTTAGGAGAATGTTTGGGATACCATCATCCCCAGGGGCCTTGAAAGGTCGGAGATGTTTGAGAATTTGTTCGACTTCATTAGTTGTTACCCGTATGATCTCGGAATGGATTATTTGGGTAGTCAGTACATCATTATAAGTGAAGTTGACATCGTTTGTAATTGGTGAAGAGATAGTATTATTCGGTTGGTGAATCCTTTCGAAATTAACCGCCAATGCTTCAGATTTATTATCATTGGAGTGGATGATGTTACCGTTTATATTGAAAAAAGGAATCGGTTTAGGTCTATTTCGAAAGTATTTGGCAGTCTTCCAGTATTGCTTGGAGCAGTACTCTATATTCTCAAGTTTTTTTTGCCATTTTAAGTTGGAAAGTTCGTTTATAAGATTGCTGATTAATTTGTTCAGTTGATTTGTTTTAGTTTTAAAGTATTGTACTCTTTGTCTATTCCATTGTCGTCTGCAATAGTTTCGGTCTTTAATAAGTTGGAGGATATGTGGTGGAAGAATTATTCTTTCATAAGGGGTGACGTTTTTAAGGGGAACGTGCATCGATCTGGCTTCAAGTATTTTATGCGTTGTCATGTTTAAAGCTTCGTCAATTTCTTGAGGATATTTGAATTCAATGTTGTCATCGAAAGGTAGAAAGTGGTCATCCAGAAAGCTCTTATAGTTTGCCTGCCAGTTAGAATTGGTATAATCAAAATGTTTAGGCGGTTCGGCGAGTTCATACTGGGACCCAGAGATCACACAGAGCACGGGATAGTGGTCAGAGTTAAGTTCTTCGACAGTTGTTATTTTTTGAATACAAGAAGAGTTGGTGAGAAACAGGTCTAAGTAGCTTGGAGTACCGTAACGGCTATAATATGTTGGCTTATCTGGCCCAAAAATTGTAAGGTTGTCCGAGATGGAACATATATTGTGAAGAATTCTACCACCTTTGTTTGACTTAAGGCAGTGCCAGGATTGGTGGCGGCTGTTTAAGTCCCCTCCAATTATAAATGGGGAGGAATCACGGGTCAGTCGAATTAAATCATTTCTATAATTGGGATCATTAGCATTTGGACAGTAGCAACAATGAATTTTAAGTGAACCAGTGGAATTTTTAAGTGAAATGCTAATTGATTCTATGTTTTGAAGCTGCAAGCTTGGAATAATAATGTGTTTTAGATGTTTTTTAACTAAGATAGCAACACCTCCACATCTAGCGTGCATTCTGTCATTACGATATAAATAGTAATTAGAAAAACTTACGGAAATATTTGGATTCAGGTGAGTTTCGGTGATTAACATGACGTCAATTTTATGTTTAGCGAGAAATGTTTCAAGTTCGATTTTTTTTCCTTTGATGCTTCTAGCATTCCAAGTCGCAATTATGTATTTATGGGAGCCCAACATATTTTAAAGCAATTTCTGCCACCACCTTCAGCTGCTCAAATTTATTATTACAGTGTTGAATTTTAGTTACAATTTCACTAAAAATATTTAAGAGTTCATTAGAGTTAAATAACCTATGATTGTTACCTTGTAGAGTAGAAGCTGTAGAATTTAGTGCATCACGATAGTTTAACGTAGTAGTGTGGGGTGATGCATGAAAATTGTTAGTTAATGGTGGGAAGTTTCCATGAAGAAAATTTGTGTTCTGGTCTCTCCGAGTTGGTTGTTTTGAAGCTTTATCCTTGATAGATATGTTATGCCTGATGTTGATATATTCAGTTCGAGCTGGGCATCTTATATCATTTGCTGGGTGATTGTTGCCACAATTTGCGCAGCAATGTTTAGCTGTTTCTTCCCTGACTGGGCAATTATCCAGGTTGTGATCTAGTGAACAGTATCCACATTTTGTTTTCATGTGACAATTGGATGAGCCATGACCGTAAAGATAGCACTTATAGCATTGTGTAAGTTGATTTTGAGTGCGCCTGAAGCCCTCCCATTTACATAGGATGTGTGAAATATGTTTGATTGTTTTAAGCTGGCTAAGACTTAGAGACCCATGCTTAAATGAGACAATGTAAACGGCATTGTCATTATACTTTTGATGTTTTAGTTTTATAGGCGTAACGCTTATTGGTAGAAATCCATATGTTTTAATTTCATCAATTATTGTAGCTGGATCCATCTGAGGCAAACCATGAAGGACAAATTTAGTTACTTTATTTTCATTCAGTGTAAATGAAAAAAATTGAGACGGCGTTGTACTTAGGTGGTCCAATACTTTTTTGTAATCCTTAATATTGTTTAACAAAAGTTTTATTCCCATGCGGGTAAATTTTAGGTTATAGTTTGATACCTGCAGATTCTTCAGTGAATTTTGAAGCTCTGCATGTTCGACTTTGACAAATATAGGAGGTATGTGAACTTTTGTTGTTACAGTTGGCGTTTTGCTGGGCTGGTACGTTGGTTTGAAGTGGTTGTTTGGATTATTGAGATTTACGTTGGTTAATCCAGAAAAAGTATTACTCAGCGGAATAGGTGATAATGGAGTGGTCGTGCTGGTTTGTGGATTTAACAAATCCATCCTGATATATTTACTATAGTTGTTGCTTGAGGTTGCAAATTCATTTGAGTCTAATTCATACGACTCACATGATCTTTTGAGGTTATTTTCTGCAGCAATAATGTGATTATTTTTTCACGTCACAATTAAATATTATAAATACCGTATGCACAATGTTGATTAATTAATAGAAAAAAAAAACAAGAATATTTAAAAAGAAAACACTTTTTAATAAATTTAATTTGATTTAAATTTTAATAAAACAAATGAAGAAAGAGTTGAATGTTACTCGACGAGAAAACAATTCGTAATGAACACATTTTATTAAAAAAAAAAAAAAAAAGTACTTAAGTTATAGTAACCTTAAAAAAGTTTCAAAAATGGGAAGCTAGTTTCAGCTTTAATTTATTTTGACTTGCAAATGGATGAAGTTTAGAGGTCATTGATCTTGCAACTCTGTTCGAAGTCAAATTGACAAAAAAAATGAAAAAGCGTTAAAAAAGTTCTCGATACTATTATATCTAAACATTACTTAACCTTAAATGTCTCCAAGAAAACATACCTTATAGCTTTGGAATGTGAGACACTTGAAAACCATTTGATATCATTGATATTTGATCTATCTCAGTGGCACAGGGCAATGAAAACTGGTTACATTGAAGCTATACAAACAATACTGAACATCTTCTTCGTACATTTAGTTGTAAATAAACACCCACCTAGAGTATCTTAATAACTAGTCTAATGTTCCAGTTTCTTACCAGCCTGAATATCTATTCTATGATTTCAAATATCATAAAGTAATGCTGGTTTTTTTTATGGTAACAAAACACATAGGCATGATATCATAATATGGGAACACAATTCAAGTAATCATTAATAATCCCCAGTCGTTGGGTCTCAGCTTTAGCAAAAATGTATTGTTGGAAGAGGAAAACATATTCAAAAATCTAAATAAAAGAATATGAAAAAACTATATCTATATCAATAATCTTAACAAAATCACTTTTAACCTTTTCCATGTATTAATTTGCCGTGATCTTTATAGTCGGGGAGGAGAGCGACAAAAAATTGCAAGCACTTTCTAAAGGCTGATTTTTTAATATTAGGTGACATAAGTGGAGTAAAAACATAAGCTGCCGTCAGTCAGCTGGATTTGTTAGCGTTTGGTGCAGGAGCGGTCCAATTTTGTAAAAAACTAAATGCCTTGAAAATATGTTTAATTTCAAAATAATTGAAAAAGGGCGCCGTATTACAAAAGTGCAAGGCGCAACCATTTACTGGCGAATGACCACCTGCTACAGAATAGTAGATTCTTGTATGAGTTTAGAATGAAGGCAATTCTTCACGAGGATGAAGTTTCCTGAAACGAGCGTAGCGAGTGGAGGGAATCATCCGAGTGAAGAATTGCCATCATCCTAAGCGAATACAAGATGCTATTTTATCCACGACTGTAAAATATTTCGTTTAATTTCCAGTTTTCATGCAAAAATTTGTATCGCCATATTGAAATAAAAACATCAAAGATAGCGAAATACAAAACAAGTTTGTTGTTTAATTTGTTAGGGGAATATTTACTAAGCTCCATAGCTCCATAGTTAAAGAATTTTAATCAGATTCACTAGTTGTGGAATGAATACAATTACAATGGAAGACATACGCATGGAAAGCATATATTCTTTAGTAGTCGTGGATAAATATACTGACTGACTATATTTTTTCTGATTATAATAATATTCTTCACCTGCATACTAAATTTCAGATTTTAGAAAATACTTGCACGATGTGCCGATTTTTACAACTTTATAACGCGTGACTAACGCGTCCGGTTATAAGATTTGCATGACGATTGCAAAACTTATTTTTAATTTATATACTTCTCTCAAATTGATTTCCAGGTGCTAGAAAGTGATTGCAAGGTATATGGTTTTTTACAAATTTGGAGTCGCCCCAGCACCAAACGCTAACAAATCAAGCTGACTGACGGCAACCTATGTCTTTACTCCACCTGTGTGGACTAATATTAAAAAATCAGCCCTTAGAAAGTGCTTGCAATTTTTTGTCACTCGCTTCTCGGACTATTAACAAAAAGAAACAAAAACAAGATTTAATTAAAGAAAAATTAAAGTTAAAAATAATGAAATAATAATAATAAAAACTAAATGAATAAAAAACTCATTCTTTTGTGTCTCCAAACTTTAAGCACCGTAGCCACATTGTCATTAACTCCCACAGCTATAATTTTTCGAGAACTATCTAACTGCATTGCACTTATATTTGTTAAACATAACAAATTGTTCAGTTGACTCTCGCTCTCTCTGGCATTTACATCCCATGAAGGGATTTTGCCGTCTGTGCAATAAGCTTCCAATCATCTCGTTCCATGACCAGTTGACCCCAGTTTCGACATCCTATATCACGAAGGTCTTGGATGATGTCATCACGCCAGCGTTGTCTAGGTCTTCCTCTTCGACGAACACCAGCTGGTTGTTGTTGGGACGCTTTTTTTATCATTCTATCTAATAGAGCCCTTTCTACATGACCAAACCATCTGATCCGGTTAGATTTAATGAATCCGATTACATCGCAACCTCCAAGAAGCTGTCTGATTTCGTGATTCATTCGGATTCTATACTGATTTTCAGCAACTTTACATGGACCATAAATTGTTCGTATGACCTTCCTCTCGAATGTTGATAAAATTCTACAATCGGAGGAAGTCAGTGTCCAGCTTTCACTTCCAAATGTAAGCACAGGTCGAATTAATGCTTTGTAAAGTGTGAGTTTACACGACCGCGAAAGATGTTTTGATCGCAGAAGTTTTGAGTATGCGTAGAAAACTCTGTATGCAGCAGAGACACGGGCTTTGATATCTGCCTGCATGTCATTTGACGATGTTATTACAGACCCGAGGTATTTGAAGTTTTCCACGCGTTCCACTTCGTAGTCGCCAGTATCCAGATTTCCGGGAGGTATGTTCTTAGATGTTGTTAACACTTTAGTTTTGCCGGTGTTGATGCATAATCCAAGTCGTTTAGCATTTCTTTCAAGCAGAGAGAGACTATCTTTAATATCACTCGTTCTACGTCCGAGAAGCACAATATCATCTGCGTAGCCAAGAACTTGACTAGATTTATTATATATGCAGTTTTGCGTCTCAATTCGGCTTTTTCTTATCGCGTACTCCAGCGCCAAATTAAACAGTACAGGCGCGAGTGCTTCACCTTCTCGAACACCTGATGTTATATCGAAAGGATCAGAAACAGACCCTTCGATTACTATTCTACAGTTTGATCCCGATGTTGTGAGTTTGCACAGAGAAACAAGTTTCTCTGGGATACCAAGGCATATGAGTGCGGACCAGAGGTTGTCGCGGATGATACTATCATATGCTTGCCTGAAATCAACGTAGAGCTGGTGAATGCTGATGTTGTACTCCCAACATTTTTCCAGAATCATCCTTAATGTAAAACATTGATCTGTGGTTGAACGGTTGGGACGAAAACCACACTGATAGTCACCGATGATAGATTCGGCGAACGGGATGAGTCGAGCAAGTACGACATTAGCTAGTATTTTATATGCTGTGTTCAACAGTGCGATGCCACGATAATTCGCACACTTTAGACGGTCACCTTTCTTATGTAGCGGAACAATGAGAGCTGTTTTCCATTCAGCAGGTAGTTCTTCTTGGTCCCAGATTGCAAGAATCAGATCGTATATACGTGAGACCAGAGCTGCTCCTCTATTTTTCAGAAGTTCTGCGGGAATTCCATCGAAACCTGGTGATTTGCCATTTTTCTGTTTTTTAATGGCAGCTTCCACTTCTTCTATTGCTGGGTAAGGGACAAAAATCTCCTCACTTGATGGAGCAATTGCTCGAATAGGATGAACTTCATTCGTCCTATTCAATAGGTCTTGAAAGTGGGATCGCCACACTGCCAGCACATCACGTTCACTTGTTGTAAGTTCATTATTTTCATTTTTGATGGCTGTAGATCTTGGGTGGAAATCTTTTGTCAGATTCCGTGCATTGGCAAAGCACTCTTTTGAATTTCCGATGGCCGCATGTTGGTTGATGTCATCAATGCAGCTCTTCATGTGTTCGCGTTTCTTTTTACGTAGAAGTTTTGCTGAGGCTTTCCTGGCGCATAGATAATCAGCTTGGGAGCTTCGGGTGTTCCTTGTTAACCATTTTTCTCGCAGTTTTTGTTTATGTTCAACGGATTGGCGGCACTCGTCGTCGAACCATTCGTTGTGTGATTTCGGTGGCCGCTTTCCGATTGTAGTTTGTGCTGCGGCTATAATGGTTGATTGAAGCGTTTGCCATTCTTCTTGTATGTTTAATGGCATCTCAGAAGAGATGTCATGCTCTTCTATGTTTTGTGTTATTATTTCCTGATATCTTTTCAGCGTTTCCGGATGTTTAAATGCATCGACGTTCCAGCACACGGTCTTTTTTGCTTGTCTGTTAAATGTAGATGATAATTTGCACTTGTACTTAAAGATGACAAGCATATGATCAGTGTCCATATCAGCACCTCTGTATGATCGAACGTCAGTTACACTTGTGGAGTGTCTCTTAGAGATCATGACGTGATCGATTTGATTTTCCGTTCTTCCGTCATTTGATTTCCACGTTGCCTTGTGAATTCTCTTGTGAGGGAAGAAAGTGCTGGAAATTACTAGATCATACATCATAGCCAGCTCGGCTGCGCGAAAACCGTTATTGTTGCTGATATGATGCAAGCTGTTAGGGCCGATATGTGTTTTAAGTTCTGCAATCCTACCGATTTGAGCATTAAAGTCACCTACCACCACGATTTTTATATCGTGCCGCGGGATTGTATTGATGACTTCTTCGAGTTCTAGGAAGAACAGGTCTTTAATATCATCTGCTTTATCTTCAGTAGGTGCATGAACATTGACGATCGTTACATTAAATTTTTGCGTGCGGATTCTCAGTGTGCATAACCGCATATTAATTGGGCAGAAGTCGATAACATGCTGATTCACGCGACGGTGTATAAGAAAGCCAACTCCAAATTCCCCTCCGTTTTGATGACCGCAATAATAAAGAGTGTATCCTTTCGCTGTTTCATGGATTCCACTACCTGGCCATCTTAGTTCTTGTAATGCCACTATATCTAGTGTGTAGCTCTCGACTTGTTGTGTGAGTCTTAGGAGATCTCCTGGTCTTCTAAGGCTTAGCACGTTCCAGGTTCCCATTTTTAAATCGTAGTCCAGGTACAGTTTCCGAGGTCGTTCCAATAATGATTCCGAGATATTCCGAGGCCTGTGTACAGAATTCATGACAATAATTTTTTTACGGAAATGGGGTGTTAGCCCTTCGCCCAACCCAAATTTTCGTGAATGGGTTCGTTCTGCATCTTAAGGTCACCAGAAACAACCTTTTTACACGTTTGTATAGCGAGCCGCTTGATCCAAGACAGACACCCGCTGCAAGCCGCCCCTAACATGGAGAACAGACGCTTCCTACACATTTATATAGCGAGCCGCTTGATCCAAAACAGACGCCCGCTCCAAGCCGCCCCTAACGTGGAGAACAGACGCTTGAGTTGCATTGGTTTTATGGCGCCAATGACTCGCCATGGTGCAGAATCATTGAGTATAAGCAGTATTTACTCTGCCCCTCTCAACTACACCAACCTAATTCTGTTAGCGTTACCCAGGTAGCACGGCGTGGACGTAGAATTTCGGATTTTCGCTACCCTTGTTCAGTTGACGGTGTCCATAAAATTAAATGAGGTTTATCAATTTGGCATGTATGCTCTCACGGTCTGATCGAATTTATCTAGACGCCAATAATTATTTCTATTCCAAAGCTCAGAAATATCTTTGATTTATTTGGTTGTTTGTTGATTTACATTAGATTTACGAATATTTGCATTAAACATGTAACGACGAGAAGTGAAACGAACACAGTGGTCATTAGATATAAAAATTGTGTTAAATGGTTTCGTTATTACTTCATCTGAATAAAAACTTTCACATATATGTAATTGAATTTGCTTTATTAAATTTATTTTTCATTTTCATTTTATTTGCCAAATGATTTATTCAACAATTTTTACCAATATTCATTGCATTAAAAAAATATAAATATCAAAATATCAAATTCAATAACAAATAATTTAATTTTAAATTATAAAAAATTGTAAAATTGATCACTCGAACAGATTGATCGATGTTTTATAAGCGAGAATTTCTTATATCTGTTTCTCTTTAAATATACCTTGATCACTTTCACGTCCAATAATTACTCAACAAGTCCACCACATGATCTTAAAATGCAGTTTTAGTTAATTGAGATGAAGAAAACCGGGAAAATATCATAACTATTCTTCTCCAAAACAAAACCTCTTTTCGCGTTTTTATATCATAATACGAAAATCAAAATGTTAAAATTAGCATTTAATAAATCTTAAACAACTGCAAACTCATTTACATTGAATACTTTGATCGTATCATTTATGATATTTGTATGGCCAACTTCTTATTATTAAGGTAGGTCAAATAAAATAATAAATTGATTTACGGAGTTTTTTTGAATGTTTTCTTTTCTTTGATTTTCATATTGATATGTAAGATTAAAATAGGACAGTGAATTACTTTGATGATTCTGATTCTTAATACAGAGCGAAAATGGAAATAAGGCTGGTCGTTACAGCCTCGTTGCTAACAGAGCCTACAGAGTTGTATTTATTATAGAACATTTTTCAATAATCAATAATTTTTAATTCTAGAATTTCCTTTATTATTTGCACCAACAATTATTATTAATTATCATTTACACCAGGAATTATTTATGGATTCATAACATTCAACTCTATGATATCTACAAACTCCTAACGAATAGTTTGTCCCTTTTGGTCTTAGTTATCGACCATTAACTTTCACGGGTTGGGGAAATGGTCAAATTTTCCTATAGTGGAGGTTTCTTTTTCGTCCTTTATGATTTCATTCCTGATCACTAATCGCCAAATTAATGATTGAAATTTTAATAAGCTTTTCCTGAGTAGTTTTGCAGTTCCTAAATGATTGATTATTAGTATTAAACACGATATGACGACGCATGTAATGTAACCGATTGCTACTTACGTAGTTTTGTGAAATGTTTTCTGTGGATATTTTAACGAACGATCTTTTTGTTCTTCCTCTGCAATATATAAGAACAATAATTCTGTTTAAACGAGGTTTTATATTAACTCTTAGTCACTTGATGATTTAGGTACTAACGTTCATATGACTCGTACATTCGTGCATTGAGTGTCCTAGAGATTAGCAAGCGGGATTTAAAGTCGCAGGAAAACTATTCGATTCATATTAAGTTAATAATTATAATTAATTACCATACCATCGGTTCTTCACGTTAGACATTGTCTCACAAACACCTAAATCTGACAGTTGGCCATTTCTAAAAAGGATTTGCTATAATATAAAGAAAGTTGCAGTAAATCACACAAACAGGTGGCTTACAAATTGAAATTTTCACTTATATTTGACATTGCAGTGTATCATATCATATGGCATTCTATTGTAAAAATGTTGCAGTAAACCGTCAAAACTGTTTTCTATAAAACTCTTCTCTTTCAAACATCTTAACACTTATTCAATTATACTGAATTAATCCATGAATAAAAATTATTTAACCATTGAAAAAAATCAAGTATTTAAATAACAATTAACATATACTCTTGCTTTTTAAATTATTATACAAGAAAATGTATCAATTTCGTGTTTTTAAACCGTTCTTTAAAAATTAAGATTAACCCGTCAAGTCAATTTAATTGCTAAGTTTATCATAATTCTTACAACAAAATTTTATGAATAGGCTTTTTTATTTATTTTAAATGATAATTATAATTAACATATTACATAAAATATAAATATTTTTTGATTTATAAATATATTTTAAAAAAATTTTTGATGCAGAAATATATAATAAAATTATATTAAATGAATTATTAATATGTAGGCATGATCTAAATTGCACAATAACAAATAATACATATAGAATAGGAACTGCATTCATCCTGAATATAATAGCTACATCGAAACCATAACGAATTTCTTTTCTTTTCAAAAACTATCGTATTAGAAGTAAATAAATTAAAAATCAATTTTCTTTTCGCTATAATCGATTTACATTTGAATCACTTACAACTGTTGAGTCGTAAAATATGAATATATATACATATATAGAGTAGCAGGAAACTCCTTTTCTTAATAAAACAGATAAATAATAATATTAAATCAAAAGGAAACTAGGTCTACCTACTTATAATGAATATAATCAACCGAAATATATTATTCGAGAAATTAAAAAAATAGTACATTTTCTATAATATTGATGAGATGTGGTTTGATATGAAAAGGAGTTGAACACCCATATGAAATTGATATTAAGCTGATATGCAACCATGTTGAACTTCCTGCAATTTGCAAACTCATCCTTATTAAGCACAATGTATCCAACCAGCTGACCAACAAAAAGAGTAACTTTAACAAAAAGTGATCTCTTCTGATACATGTACCTAGACTCGCCACCTGCACCACTTAGAATATTTTAAATGCTCGAAAAGAAAGGTTCATACACTAGCATGGTGATCATATCGATATATCAACCATTTCTATTCGGTGTTGTGTTTTGTGTGAAAATTTTCGAACTAGAATATCGTTTCCGCAGCAAATCGTAATAGTGAAAAAATTTAGCCGTACTTGACTTTAGTTGCTCACAAAAATGCCTAATAATACACATGCCCATAATCTTGTCTTATATGCATATGGTCAAATTTCTGCTTTTGCAGATAACATGGCATTCTGCTACGGTGCCACCTCAATGTAAAATGCTGTTGAAGATATTTAGTTTGATTTAATTATCATGAAAAAGAGTTTTCAGTGCAACACTTGATCTTTAGTTCTAAAACAAAAATTATGCATTTTTATCTCATATCCCTTAAACATCATCCTAAAGCAATTATCTGGCATTCACATAACTGCATAACACATAATGTAACAAGACTAAATCTAACAAAATTTGTTTTTTTTTTCCTTTATCTCCATTTTAGGAGCATAGGGCGTCTGCTCAGTTTGCCGCAGAAGTTCTTCGTTACTGATGGTGTTCGGCCAGAAGCATTTGATTAATTTTCTTAGGAATTTGTTGACAAACACCTGAAGTTTATTTGTGATCTTCTGTGTTTGTTTCCATGTTTCACATCCATACAGCAGTACTGACTTAACACATGCGTTGAAGGATTAGCTTTGTTTTTCTTGACAGGACGGACGCATTCCAAATCTTTGTGAAGCAAGTTAAATGTGTTTCGTGCTTTGTTAATGCGTTGACGGATGTCTTCTTCTGTTCCGCCTGTTTTCGCTACAGTACAACCAAGATATACGAATTTGTTGACATCGTCGACTTGTGTATTATTTATGTTGATTGGTGTACTAACGGTGGTGTTCAGTCTCATTAGCTTTGCTTTGGTGATGTTGATTTTGAGATCAACTTCATGTGCAAGGATTGATAGCTTCTGTATTTTTTGCTGCATGTCGACATGTCTGTGTGTAAGCAGGCAGATATCGTCTGCGTAGTCTAGATCATTGAGCCGTCTTAATGGTCCCCATTGGATGCCATTTGGACTTTCATTCTCGAGCTTTCGCGTGACACTATCTAGTACTATGGGGAATAGTAGCGGTGATAACACACAGCATTGCCTTACTCCCCGGTTGTTAAAGTACTTATCACTTTGCTGTCCTTTGTATTGAATTTTAAGCCCAGCATTCTGATACATTTCCGTGATTAGATCAATTATCTGATTTGGGATGCCCATTTCACAAAGTGATTTCCAGATAGCAGTTCTGTTGATTGTGTCAAACGCCCGCTCGAAGTCCACGAAGAGTAGATACAGTGGCGAATTCCATTCGTTAGATTGTTTGACGATGATACGGATTGTGTTGATATGATCTGTACAGCTTCTGCCTGGTCTAAAGCCAGCTTGTTCGCTTCTTAGTTTCTTGTTAATTGATGAAGATATTCTTTCCAGAACGATCATCGCTAATACTTTCATTGTGGTGTTGAGCAGGGATATACCTCGCCAATTTTTACATTCTCTTAGATCACCTTTCTTGGGAATTGTTATGGTTAAACCCTCTTTCCATTTGTCCGGTATTTTTCCAGAGCTCCATATGTCAGCTAATAGTGGTGTTAGGATTTCAGCTGTGTTAGCTGCATCTGCTTTGAATACTTCCGCTGGTATGTTGTCTGTACCAGCTGCTTTGTTGTTCTTCAGTTTCTGTATGGCACTTCTAACTTCCCGCTCCGTCAGTGGATGGGTGTTGATAGTTTCGTATTAGTGCCATCTGCAGGCTGGAAAGTTTCCTCGTTATTTTGGTTGGTGTCTTCAAAGCATTCTTTCCATCTATTAAGCTGCTGTTCGGTTGTTGTTAGGATTTCACCAGATTCATTCTTTATTGTTGGGGTACACGTGTACTTGTTTGTGGCCTTTCTTACGCATTGATGTTGCATGCGCATATTTCTATTTGCGGCTGCTGTTTCAGCAGTCTTGAGAATGTCTTCTGTGTATTTTCTGCGATCATTCCTTGCCATCTTTTTCACTTGTTTAGCTATACTTTCATATTTACTCTGCGCTTCGGTTGTGTTTTGGTGACATAGTTGCACCTTGAGCTGTCGACGTTCTTCAATTTTCTTCCAAGTATCATCGCTAATCCATGGTTTGCGGGACTTGTCTTGGTATCCGAGCACATCTGTAGCAGTGTTGATGTAGGCTGCTTCAATTTGTTCCCATTTATGATCAATATTGCTGGCTTCATGTCCTGATAGATTGAGCTGGAGCGATTTTTTTTTTTTTTTTTATTAATTAGTTAGACATGTTTAGCACACTAAATATGAAATATTCATTATTTAGACTCTTTGAATATCCGAAGATACCATGTCAACTATAAAGGAAGGAGATGAGGAAAATGGAAGGAATGGGGATATAGGGATAACTATACTAATTTTTTTAAATGATGATGGACATTTGCTTTAAATGCCTGAGGGAAAAATTCATCGGGAAATTCAGAGGAAGGCATTGAGTTCCATAATTTGGCCACTCTATTAAAATAGTCGTTTTGGAAGGACACAGTTCTACAACGAGGTATTTGGACAGCAAATGGGTGAGATAACTCTGAAGTTCTTGTTCGCCGATTAAATTGCGCACACGATGGAAGGATATTTTGAATTTCCTTAGAGGAGAATTCGCTAAAGTTATATTTATAGTAGATTGACAATTCAGCCACATTTCTTCTGTGCTGGAGTGAATCAAGCTGGTCCGTTAGTTCGGTATTACCAATCAACCGCATTGCTTTTCTCTGTACAGAGTCTAGACATTTTATTGTTGACTGACAAGCACCTCCCCAAACATGACAGCAGTACTCCATACATGGACGAATAAAGGACTTGAAGATTAGCAAAATTTGCTCGGGATTGAAATACTTTTTACATCGACTCAAGAATCCTAATTTTTGCATTGCAGATTTAGCGAGGTTGAACACATGTTTATTCCATTTCAGGTTATTTTGAACATCCACTCCAAGAAGTCTAACTAATTCAACCTCATGCAATTCCTCATGGTTTATTTTAATAGGAAAATTTTTATGTCGCTCTATTCGTGAAAGACGGCATAATTTGGTTTTGGTTGGATTAAATGAAACAAGATTACGATCACCCCATTCCATTATACGCTCCAGATCTTTGTTGATGGAATCAATTAGCAGCTCTCTATTATTGGTAACTGCAGTATGAGGTCGAAATTTAGGAGATGCATGTGATGCATGTAATGTGCTGTCATCAGCAAAACTATGGATTGGGTGCACTGTGGAAATAAGTAAGTCATTAATGTATAGAAGAAACAAGGTTGGTGAGAGTGCCGAACCTTGGGGAACCCCAGCATTGGTTGTGAAAATATTGGATGTGATACCATCTAAATTAACATGAAATTGGCGACCTGTAAGAAAACTATTAATCCATGAGACAGTAAGATGGTCTATGCCATAAGATTTTAATTTAGCTATAAGATTTTTATGCCACACTTTATCAAATGCTTTAGAAATGTCAAGTGAAATACTAAATGTTTCACTGTGGTTTTCCAGCGATTTGTTCCAGAGATGGGATACGTAGGCTAACAGATCACCTGTTGCATGACTTCTACGAAAACCATACTGCTTATCATCAATAATTCGCGACATTTCCAAATAATCTAATAGATTGTAGTTAACATATTTTCAAATATTTTAGCCAAAACCGACAGAATTGCAATTGGTCTATAATTGTTAGGGTCTATCTTACTGCCTTTCTTTGATATGGGTTGAACGCTGGCCAGCTTCCAAGAATCGGGAAATATTCCAGTTTTATAAGATAAATAGAAAATTTTTGTTAAAATTGGAGCTAGTTGTCTAGCAAAGTTTTTAAGAATGAGGGGTGGAATACCGTCGGGGCCAGCAGATTTGTTGATATTGAGAGAAAGAAGCATTTTCCGTACAATGTTACAACGAAAAATAATTGGTTTCATTTTCGTTACAACTGGGGGAATGAGTGTAGGAGAATGGGGGGGGGGGGGGGGTTCAACTATGTTTGAGTTCTCTGCGAAAATACGACCCAAAAGATCCGCTTTCTCTTTCGAGTCGCTCACGGGAATGTCATTCAGAACTAAGGTTGGAATAGAGGATCGAATAAAATTGCTCTGGACTGATTTAACTGCCTGAAAGAAACTACGTGAGCCAGATGGGTGCTCGGCTATTGAATGCTTTGCGTTTATTCCTCATTGCCTCATCAACATCCCGTGTGAACCAAGGCTCAGTTTTAGGAGTGATTAATCGATTTGGAATAAACCGCCGCATTCCTTCTTTTATGATTTCAGAAATTCTTATTGCCGATGTGCTAGGATCTTGATCAACACAACAAATAGTTTTCCAAGGTGTTTCATCATAAAAGTTTCTCAGTCCCTCCCAGTCAGCGCGTTTATAGTTCCAAACCCGTCGAGGATTTGCTTTAATTTGTGTCGGTGATGTAAATTGCACTATTAGTAAATGGTCCGATGTTCCGAGGGGTTGTTCTACTTTTGTCTTCGTAGTATCTAGTTCGTTTGTCAAAAACAGATCCAGCAAATTATTGTTATGATGTGAATTGTCTGCGATTCTAGTGGGACACTCTATCATTTGCGTCAAACCGTGATAATCTGCGAGTATCAGTTCGGCTTGCCTTCCTACGTCGTCAGTGCGCGATGAATACTTAAGCCATTCTTTATTATGAATATTAAAGTCTCCAAGAATGGATGGTTTGAAGATGTCGTGTATGTTCTTGTTTCTCAATCTATTGGTGTTGATTTTTCTCCGATTAGACTTATTTTGTTTCACAGCGGCTGGTTTAATTTTGAATGTTGCTATTACCAGTTGGTGGTCGCTGTGTATGTCTGCTCCACGCATTGTTCTGACATCCTGGAGAGAGGACAGAAATCTGCGATTCAGAAATCGACAATTGTGTGGATAGCAAAAAATTCCATAAATTGCACACCATATTTTGTTAGATTCAGTCTTATTATTTATGATGGAAGAAATTTCCATTGGAGTGATGTTATGTCACAACTAGTTTATTTAATTAATTGTATATAATGTAATATCTTGAAATTTAATGTAATCCTTTTTCCTAGCCTTATTTTTGCTACTTTTTTAATTCTGGTTTTTTTCTTTAAAAAGTAACGGTAGAGCTATAGATATAAAATAAAACCGCATCTTCTGGTAACAAAAGCTGTGTTTTAGTATAACAGTCTTATCTTATGATTTGTAAATAAAAGTTTGATAAATAATTGAATATTAGAATATGAAGGGGCTGCAAGTTCAAGCCCTGAGATATCAAGACTTCGGTCTGGGTTAAGGATTTTGATATAGTTTTCGGCATATAATTTTTATGAGGACATTGTTTTTAGTTATCGGAGATGTTTATCAAACATAAAACTCTTTGTAAACGTACAAGTATTTTATCTCTGTTTAGAAATTTATTGCAAAACTAATACGAAACATCACAACATTGTCGGAAAATTATAACAGATCATAAATAAACATAATTTAATGAAAAGCTGTAGATACAATCACCAAACTACTCAAAAACCTCTCCATTTAGATTTTCGAGAAAATATTTCAAAATCAAAAATTCACATTTCTTTCAAAATTCCAAAAATATAATATCCAAAAATATAAAAAAAAAAATTTAAACTTATTTTCAAAATCCTAAAAATATTGCAAAAATTATAACAAAATCAAATTACAAACTTTTTTCAAAGTTCTAAAAATATTCTAAAAATTATAACAAAATCAAAAATTGAAACTTTTTCAAAAATTCTTAAAATATTGCACAAGTTATAAAAAATCAAAAAAAAATTCAAAATTCTAATAATATTCAAAAATTATTACAAAAATTGAAACTTTTTTTCAAAATTCTGATAATATTTCAAAAATTCAAACTTCTTCCAAAAATCTAAAAATATTGCAAAAATTATAACAAAATAAAAAAAAAAACTTTTTTCAAAATTCCAAAAATTATAATAAAATCAAAAATACAAACTTTTTCAAAATTCCAAAAATATTTCAAAAGTTATAATACATCAAATTTAAACTTTTCCCAAAATTCATGAAATTATTGCAAAAATTATAACGAAATCAAAAATACAAAATTTTTCCGAAATTCTAAAAAAATTTCAAAAATTACAATAAAACCAAAAATTTACATGTTCAATTTTATGTTCTCATCCCATGTTATACAAATAATTAATATTTTTTCCCAAAAATTTACTAAAAAAATAAATGAAAATAATTCTTTTGACACACTTTGCAACATTTTTTTGACAAACCTAGAATGCAATAATCTAGTGTTTGATCTCACATACCAATCCCGACCATCAAGATCTCCCCAAATTAAATGTGCTTACTCGTAAGCACTTAAAATGTACGTTTTTTAAGCAAAATATGCAAATTTCCTTGTTCTGAAGCACTTGACGATTTTTTGACACTTTTCCGGTACAGTTATCGAACACAACGTCTTTCGAAACCTGCCCATTGAGTTTACCGATTTTTAGAAAAAAAATTTTGAAATCCCTCCAGCGGTTTTCTAGATTTCGAAGACAATGACTGACGGCCGAACGGCCGGCAGACAGATATACATTTTTTTTGCCTCTTTAGAATCAGTAGTACTTAAAACGTCGAGAAATGCCAAAAAAGTGGGGGTAAGAATTTCACTTTTGGCTCTAGAATGCAATACTTAGGTCTTTCAGACCGAAGTAATATTCAATATTAATAAAATAAAGTTCTATATTTATCGTTTTTATTTTTTCAATTTTAAAATTTAAAGTCACAAAGCTTTTAGATAATTAAATAATTTTAGTTCAAACACAAAATCAAAATTGATCATCTATTTTACATTGTATCTAATAATTGACTTGATCGAACAGATTGCCTGACGTTTTATTGGCGAGAATTTTCTATCTTTGTTTCTTTTCAAATATACATTAATCACCCTCACTCATGCTCAATTGTATTTCAGAACTTTCGTCATTTGATCGCAAATCAACTGCTTTTGTGAATGAGAAAAAATGAAAAAAAAAACAATCATTTCTCTCTTTTAAAACAACATCTTTTTTCACTCCATTTCTATTCATATTACAAAAAATCAATCAAGGCTACAATCAAGGCTACAATTTCACATTTAATACATTCTAAACAACCACAATCTCATTTAGACTGCTTACTTTGATGAACATTTCATATCCTCTCGTTGATATTTGTATGTCCAAATTTTTATTATTGATTCGGATCAAAAATAATATAATATATTGCTTTACGGAGTTTCTTTAAATGTTTTTGCTTTTGATTTTTTGATTTTGATATATATAGTAAAAACTGAAATAGGATAATAATTTGTTTTTATGGAGTTGTTTTTTAGATGGTTTTGATTCTTAATTTAGAGCAGGAATCGAAGTACGACCGATCTTTACAAGTCAACATTACATGTCATAAGAATTGCCTATATGTTGTACTTGTAAATTGCATTACTTTGATAAATATATAAACATGAAATGAAATAACAAATTCCAATTTTTTTATCATAAAAACATCAATTAAATAATGAGATCAAATAGAACAAACACCTTTTTGAAAATGAAAACTATCGAAAAATAAAAATATTAAAATTATAGAAAAGCTATAATAAACTATTGTAGAAGGAAGTTTATCTGGTGATCCGTGAAGGTTCACCAGTTGGTCGCACACGCAATATACTCTGCATTCACCCGTCGCTATCTCAAGCTGGCGTGAACTCTGCTAACCAACCTCTACACACAAGCAAATTTAAAATAACCAAAAAAAGCGTGCCTCAAAACACCACCCAGGATCTCCGGAAGGAAGATCAGCCTCGGCAAAGCTCTCCCTAAAATAATTACAGTAACAATTCATTTTAATTTAATTTATAAACAACCAAAAATACAAAACAATTTAAAAAAACATATTTAGAACAAAACAAAGATAAATAAATGATGTTATACATTATTTAGTTGATTTATCCCATTATGTCAAAATGTCTGAGACACTCCTCCCTATTCTATGTAGTTGAACAACGACGCTTTCTTCTTTTTGCTCCTTTGCTGATTGATCCATAGAAATCGAGGAACCTCAAGATCACTGGCTTTATCTGTTTTGGTGATAAGTTTAGGATGTACAAAATATTATTATTAGATGCCGTAGAAATAAGTAAACAATAAGTCCCGTTATCTTTCCAACAAACACAGTTGACCCTTAGGACAGCTCGTTATCTTTTTATAAGTAATTGCTATGGTTTTGCTTTTTATTGTTATTATCAAAATTTTTTAATTATAACTGAACTCACATTTTGAAATTTAACTATTATCCTATTACCGGATCACTAATGACCATCTACCCTACTCTTCAAGAATTCCAAAAATGAACTAACTCGGGTGAAATGATCCACGGGGGTGACAACCTCGCGTACTCCAGTCTCTGCTATTGGCATATGAGTTAACGTGAGATATTACATACCACTAGCCAAGATAGTGAGATATCACTAGCCAAGGTGGTATCTTAGGGTTGCTGCCGGATGAACTGTATTCAGTCAACGAAAGCCCCCTCAATCTTAGCTAAGGAATAATCCTTGATGATGGAACACTGTTGCTTGCTTAAAGCAACGAGCCTTCATATTACTCTATATCTGGGCTTTAATCATTGAGGAAGGCAGTGCGTCACATAATCAAGTATTGGGCCACTAGATGGATTATTTACTATCCTATTTTAGTTTTGTTCCTGCAAATTTTTCAAACAAATTTGCTTTTTATCTCTTATTTTTTTTTCTATATCCTATCATGAAATATTGGCCTATGTCATATTTTATATGTGATAGGATTTATTGTTTAGTAATCCATTATTTATCCAAAAATATAAAAAATGAACAAAAAAAAAGTTTTGCGTCCATTAACATCCTTAGAACGCATGTTGATGTGAGACGTTGGTCTTAAAAGGTTTTTATATATTTTTGTGGCACATATTGTCATGCCTACTACACAACACATTTTATTAAAAAAAAAACTGGAAAATTCTAAAAAAAAATCAAAAACATGTATTAAAAAAAACTTAGTTCTTACCATAAAAAACGTTAAATTGCAGTTTTGTTTTGTTTTTGTGGAATGCAAAACAAAAGGAATATGAGAAATTGTGTTAAACTATAGTAGTTTATACATATAGGTGCTAAATGACAAATGTGCTTAATTAATTTAATAAAATTTAAATAAAATTGTGAAAGGATGGGATGAATTTTTTTTTGAAAATATGAGTAAACATGTTTTCGAATATTGCGGATAGTACATTACTATCTCTAAGGAAGAAAATATACATTTGTCGCAAGGTTTGATGGCCATTACATGACAGGACGAAAGGAGGAAGTCCAACTGGCTACATTCGTCCTGGGTATAATAAAAATAATTGAGAAGTGAAATGGAAGACGGGCTTGAACCCAAACCCCGAGATAGATTCGAAGGCTCTACGACTAGTGAAGCACCGGGCCCTGAAAATCCAGTAAGCCGCGTAATGGGCACCCGGCTTATATTTCATAATACCCGGCTGGGTACCCGGTCCGGGTATTTAATTTAATTTTCTTTTACAAACAAACCGAGAATTCTGTAAATTCTCTCTGTAAATCTTTCTCGGCCTCAACACAAGCTGGTTAAAGATGTATCAACTCGATGAAACTCAACCTATCATATGTTAAAGAGATTATTAGAGTACAAATCTCAATATATTATCAATTTTAACCGCAAGCAACTTTAAATTAATTGAAACGTTGTTTCTTACTAGAACAGTTTTTTAACGTAATTGTCGCAGCCAGTTCAGAAGAAGCTACTTTATCAATGGTGATTCCTAATTTGGCAGCTTTGGAGTGATTCCTTAATGTAAATAAAAATGATAATTTCGTAGTTACCATAAAAAGAGACTTGCTTAACTCCATGCAATTTGCAAGCCAGGTTTCAAGACGTAAAAACAAATAAATTGTATGTTATTGCGACTATCTTAGATCCACGGTATAAACGTTACTCTAAGAGAAAGAGCAAACATTGGAATGAAAGCTTCCGGATCAGATAGGAATGAAGATGGAAAAGACCAAAATACAGAGCCTAACACGGAATTATCAGTGCTTCATGAGCATAACACAGTTCAAGATATATGGTATTGTTTAGAAGAAAGTAGATCGGAAAATGAATCTTGGATTTATAAATACTGATTTTTAAAATTTTTTTTTACACGGTATCGGAAAATGAAAAAAAATGCCGGTTCCGGGTAGAAACCGGGTATTTAAAAAATGAGCCGGGTAAGACGGGTACTGGGTAATTGCAGGGTACTCTGTGCATCACTATCTACGACTGAGCTAGCTGAGCCAGACGTGAGGGAGATACAATATATAAGATAAATGGGAAGGACTTTTTGGACCATAGTAATCGAAGTGACGGCTAGTGGAAATCGTAATCTACTGACGTTCGTCTTTGGAATGATATATTTGGCGTCGTCGGAAATAATGTCTTCTAGTTTATACGACGCGTTACCAACCAAACTGATAACTTTGATTTTCACAAATTTGGGAAGTCTGTTTGGTATTTAGTTGCACTCCAACGTCACTCAAAACGAAGTTTCGACGGAACACAAAAGAGCGATTCCGTTCTAGTAATTGCTCTTTGTTTTTGTTTCTAGATAATGCAATCAAAACATTTGTTATTTTTCGTTGTCATAGTTATACGATATGTTTGGTCCAAGGTTAATTGTTCAACATATTTTTATTTAAAAGTTTATGAAATTTTTAATTTTGAATTAGATTAAACAATTTTTTTCAAATATTTTGCTGCAACGAATAAAAAATAGTATAGAATGCACGAACGTAAACCATTTTGGATTTAATCTGGGTGACAAACTCTGCATACGTCACCTACGGCCCCGAGCTATTATCAATCAACTTGCTTTCGAAATTTTCGCCAAAAATTATTTCGTATTATCACCGTCCTTTGGAAATTACTACTGAAAATTTTTTGGCTTAGTTTTATTTTAATTTGACCCAATGAAATTCTCTAAAAGTTAATGACATCATTATATTTCACCAATAACATTTGAATTATACTAATAACAAATAGTTATACGTCTGGCCTACTGGGACATTAAAAATAATCAGTTTTAATTTCCTAAGGGCGGTGATAATTCGAATCGAAATAATTTTTTTGCCAAAAATTTCGAAAACAAGTATATTGATAAAAGCACGAGGCCGTAGGCCGAGGGCTTTTATCAATACCACTTGCTTGAGGAATTTTTCAAAAAACTATGAGAATTTATCAACGAACGAGGGAAATTCGTTTAGAAAATTTTTTGCTATTTTTCGTTTCTTTATATATTTTTTATGAATTACCTACTGTGATATCAGTTAATTATTTCAAAATTAGGCTGATAATTTCTAATATCCCAGTAGGCTAGACGTATATCTATTTGTTATTAGTATAATTCAAATATTATTGGTGAAATTGAATGATGTCGTTACATTTTAGAGAATTTCATTGGGTTAAATCAAAATAAAACTAAGGCAAAAAAATTTCATCCTAATTTTGAAATAATTAACTGATATCACAGTAGGCCAACGTATAATTCATAAAAAATATATAAAGAAATGAAAGATGGCAAAAAGTTTTCTAAACGAATTCCCCTCGTTCGTTGATAAATTCTCATAATATTTTGGAAAATTCCTCAAGCAAGTGGTATTGATAATAGCCCTCGGCCTACGGCCTCGTGCTTTTATCAATATACTTGCTTTCGAAATTTTTGACAAAAAATTATTTCGAATTATCACCGCCCTTGGGAGATTACAACCGACAATCTATCAAATACTAGTAACACAATATACTTTATACCCATGAAGTTCCAAGCAATCAACATTTTCCTTTCTTTTTATTGACTAGAGCAAGCATTAAAATCAAACACTTGTAGATTCGAATTTTATTTTTATTTCATTTCATTCATTTTTCTTTACTTTTCCTGTATCATGCAAATTTTTTTACATTCATTTTTTATTTCGCATTAAAAAACATGATTTGTTTTTTTTATAAAATATAAAAAATTGAACGAGAAAAGGAGAAAATACAATAAAAGAACAAGCAGTCACAACTCGTAAAAATGTTGGATAGGTCGCGGAACAATAAAACAACAACAAGAAATATTTTAAAATCTGAAGAGTGGATCTGAGTTTTTTTCCTATAACTTTTGAAATTGATATGCATACCTTTACTGTTATTGTTGCGTATTTCTTATATTTTTTTGTATCCTTTTTCCATTCTTTTTGCAATTATTTATTAGGATTCTGTTGATTTATATAAAAGAATAAATTGATAAATGGAAATTTCTTTCCTTATAAACTTATGAAACATACACTTTTCTTTAACGGATTATTTTGTAAGTTCAATGAAAATCAATCAACGATCGATGTTTTTCAACTTACAAATCAAAGGTTGATTGAAGGCTATTGGTAGATTTTTTTTTTTTGCATAAATTTTAATTCAATTAATTAAAAATCAATCCAAGCAAATTTTGTGTTTAAGAGGATCTCTAGACGAAGTGTTTGATTAATTTAAATTTAACTGTTGAGGAAATTTTATCGTGTGTGAAATTGGATTAAAAATTATGTAGATTGTAACCATTTAATTTTTTTTTTGATTTTTATTATAAATTAATGGATTGTTATGTTAAGTGGTTATTGCTGTTTTGTTGTTGTTAATGTTGTACCAAAATAAAATTGTAACAGTTGGAATTATATAGTTGTTATTGTTCTGAAAATCTTTACGGGAGATGATTATTTTGGTTTGGTAAAAAATGTGTTTTGAATGTAGGGTAAAAACTATTAAACTGGGAAGCGCTGAATTTTTGACTGGTGCTATTGAATTACCATATCGAAAAATAAAATTGATGATTGCTTTATTGATGTTGTATAAAAAATAGAAGTCGAGGGAAATAGTCTACTAAAGATCTTTCTTGCTAAAGAAAAACATTGTTTATGTAATTAATTGAAATTTTTTTGAGTCAAACAAGAAAACTACAAGTAGAGCATAATAGTATTTGAGATACTTGGAGAAAATATTTTGAGAATTTTCTGAAATTAATAATTATCTCTAAACTCGTCTAAAATAGTTACACAATGTTGTGAAATTATATTCTGAAAAGATTTGATCATGGTTAAGTGATTTGAACAAATATAGCCTTAGTATGCTATAAGGCCCGATTCTGTGTCTGGAATAATAAAAAATGTAATTCGGGTTGCTGCGAGTGACCGTGATGAATTTTCAAAATCGTCATAAATAGATAGCACCAAACAACCTATTTTTTTCTTGCTCATCACTTGGAACTATAGAATGGTCCGAGCCGAATATGAATTAACCATTTTATTTAATACTTTGCATCTTCTTAGGAAAGAAATCAGTTTTGTTTTGGTACATTTATTCCTAGTTCCCAATGATAATTCTCTTATTTTAAGGATAGCGCAGTTTTCATTTACTCTTTCAACGTAGTCGGAATTCCAATTGTTTTTATATGTAAACTGTGACATTATTGTCGAATGGTACCTTGCATAACAAATTTCAGAATCCAGCTTCCTTCAGCTATTCATCCTTCGAGGAACGTCACAACTAGCCACTCAAATAAAAGAACGAAAGAATCATCCGACTTAGTATTGATTTCTAAGCAAATTAGCAAGCATTCCTTGCGGAGGGCGTTTGGTTCGAATAATTTCTCGGGTACGGGTCAGACAGATAAACTCTACTCATACAAATTTGTTCACCCAAGAAAGATTCAGTTCTGCGGCATTCTGTAGTTTAGTTGGATTTACCATGTTTTGTCGGTTCAGTATCTATAAGCTCTTGAAGCTCCTTAACTTACGTTGGCTGAAGTGTGCATTCACTAAGAGTTTTATAGTTTCCATTTAGGATGTAATGCAGTTGCATTTGATTTAACGAGGCATGTGAGTATTATCGCAATGATTACTAATTTTTTCTGAACCGGGTTGTTTTTATAGTTTCACGGATTAGTCTCAAAAGTTTTTGTTTGAGTTGGTTGCAATTTTTTTTTCCTTTGATCATATTTTAGGTTTAAACTATCCCAAGTGCTCACTTATGTAACAAGAGAAGCCAGAACTTTGGCAAGACTGGTGTTTTATTATATTATATGAGAAAAACGAACAAAATAATTGCCGGTTGATTTCCATTTTTGGTGACCATACTTTTATCACTTTAATTAAGTAGTAAGAAAATATTAAGGTTATGTTAGACCAAGTATTCTCTTACTGTGTTATTGTTCTGCGTTTAGATGAATTTGTAATAGGGAAGTAAGACCCCAGAAATGATATCTTTCCCCATGATTTAGTATCGTGTACATATTTGCTATTTTGCTCCGCCTTTATATCTCTCGTAATCACTGTTATGCCATAATTTTAATTTGATTCGAATAAATTTTATATAGCTTTCCATATGGAAGTACCTATTTTTTGGTTTCAAATATATCCCTCGTACTCGAGGGATGCCAACATTCTCTGCTCAACATCCAAAATAGTAAAAGATAACGCTTCGAAATTTTGCTCATTCTCAGAACCTTTTTCCTTTAAAGGAATAGTTTGCGAAAGTCTAGTTTACCGACTTCCACTTTTTAAAAACTTTTTGCTAAAATCTTAAAACAAATTTATAGTTCGATTCAAATTGTGCCCTTTTAAAATTTTTTAGGGTTCTGTGTTTTGCCCATTTTATCGATTATTTCGTAAACTATAAACTATATGGACCTGAAATTTGAGATATATACAAAACTGTCTTGTCTACTCACATTAGTTGTTGCAAGACGACGGATAAAAAAAATAACATTTTCGTTGGGAGCTACGATGGGCTACGTAGGGCTACGATGTCAGGCCTATCAAAAAATACTTTTTTTTACCAAGTCAAGTAGGGTATCATATGAAAAAACTTTACTTCAGAAACCCTTAAAAATATATTTTAGAATTTTTCGCAAGACAGTTTTTCATTTTTGAATGATTTTCGATAATAGCGTTTGTTCATGTTTTCTTTCCCAGCTTAGTTCCGAACCTATTTGATAGAAAAACTTTAAAAGCTTTTGGAATTATACAAAAAGTGGTAACTGTCTAAGAGCTAGTGAACCCGTAAAACGGTTTTTCTGTAAGGCTAGAAGTTTTTAGTGATAAGTCATAGAATGCTAATTACGGTAACCACCACTTGGCAGGCATCAGCCTGCACGTCATGATCCACTATATTTGTAAAAGTGTAAATAAAATGAAAAAAAAAACTTGTTAAATTAAGATTGATACTTTTATACGATTTATTTTGTTTATAGTAGAGTATAAGAAAAAGATAACAGGCGATTTTGCGAGCCCAAGTATCTGACAGATGAATCGAAAGGTGTGCAGCATATAAGTTACAATAAATTTTATTCTGTAAAGTTAAAATTTATAATTGGATGGGTTTTTTGTGAACAATTAAGCTTAAGTACATATTGGAAATGACTTGAATTTCGCAATTCGAATTACAACTTTTCAATTCCTTTAAAATTCCTTCAGAAAAATTTTTTATGATACGTGCAAAATGAAAAGGTATTTCGAATTGCAAAATTCAAGTGATTTCCAATATGTACTTAAGCTTAATTGTTCACAAAAAACCCATCCAAATTAAAAATTCAAAGTTGTCTATATTTCTAACCAAAAATATAGCAAAAAATTGACTTTACGTCAGATATTAAGTTTCGCATTGATTGACAACAATCAATAATGACTTTACACTCGTGACTTAGGATGTTGATTAGAATGTTGAATTAGATGTTGACAAAATATTCTCTCATCCTATGAATTCATACATCGTAATATCTAGAAATTTAATACAAAAAATCCCAAAGAAATGATATTTATATATATGTTTGGGTAAGCCTAAGCGTTTAAAAGAAAGTGGGTACTATGATAGACTATATTCTGGCTAGCATAAGTTCATGAAATGCGTAGGGGGAAATTGGCTGTTTACTAATTTTATTTTTATTTCTTCCATCCTATTATGAAAACATATTGACCTTAAAATATTAAAATACAAGAACACTACATTTTTTAGTCACAAAAAGAAAAAAAAATAACGGGAAAATTTGATGGTCGTGTCCGTAGAAATATTTTAAATGGAGAATTTAATTTCGCCAGTTGTGACATCGATTAATCCACGTGAAGTAGTGGTTTCCTATATTACAAGAAATTTCTGCATTTTATATTATTTTAAAGGTTAAAATTTCAACTATATATTAAAATTAATTGTGCAGCTATCCCTGTGCATTGTTATACTTGGCACAAATATCTAAATAAATAATGTGCGCGATGGAAACCGAACACGTTGTTTGTGTGATTTGCAACCAAGAAACTGAAAAAAACGTAAAATTTACAGCAAATACCCTTGACAAAAGCAAAATAATATTAAAAATTAGAAAAGAACATACTTTAAATTGCATTACCAGAAAAGGGTAATGCTGATACAGGGTAAGACTGATACCATGTGAAGTGTTATAAAAGCCTTCTTGCTGTGATGAAAAAATATCGGCAGAGTGAACCTTAAACTTCATCCAATGTACCAACATCATTATCAGGTATTCTTTTTGCATTAAACACTAATAGAATAGTCCGGGACGCAGCATTGCAAATGAAAAAGACATTTGATGTCGTTTGATTTTTATTAATTATAATTAATTGCATCCAGCTGATGATAAAACTGGCGGTCAGTTGCTAAAGTAGAGGGATGTGTGGTTGAGGAGGATTTGAACTGGTAAAAAAATGAAATCCAAAAGTCATTCGATGCTGCTTCAAAATTTATATGATGCATGTTTACACCATGACATGTGAAAAAAAAGTAATCAGCTGATTGGCGGGTGGGGATTTCATGTCAGCTACTCGTGTATATATGTATCAAAACGCAATATGGTCAAAACATTTGATATGAAGAAAAAAATGCAAATATGCAAAGTTCTAAGAAATATCAATGTTTCCTAATTTAGTTTTCGTTCAGACGACACTTCACTCATTTGGGTCTAAAACCCTTTTTTCACCCTTCCTTCCTTCCATTCCTTAAAAAAATAGATATATGCAGTTATTTTAGACTACGTTATATATTTTTCGTTCAAAATTTATCCAAACTTCGTCTCGATGAATTTTTTCAAATTATTCTGTCAATCAATGCCGAAACTTAGGAGAGGGAGAGAGTGGGTTGACTGTTGCACTTTTTGATAATAACTTTAAAACTATGCACCGCAAAATTCTAAAAAAAATTGCAATGTTTTTTAAATTTGGAACTCTTTCAAATGACACCCCACTCATTTGGGTCAAAAAAGTTTTTGCATCCTTGCCCACTCTCATCCTCAAAAACCACAGAAATATAATTTACTGAGACTTCACTATAATTTTCGTTAAAAATTTAGCAAGCTTCCTGTCTCTGAATTTTTTTTAAACTTTTCTGTCGAAACGTAGGGGGCGGTCTTAAAGTTACACATTTTGACAATAACTCAAAAACTGTGCACCGTAAAGCTCTAAGCAAATTGCAATGTTTCTTAAATTCTGTGCTTTTTCAAATGACACCCAATCACTCATTTTTACCCTTCCCCACTCCCTACAAAACAAAGAAATATAATTGTTTGAGACTTCGCTATAATTTTCGTTCAAAATTTACCAAACTTCCTGTCTGTGAATTTTGTTCAGATTTTTCTGTCAATAAACGACGAAACGTAGGAAGGTGGAGCACGGATGAAAGTGATTAAGAATACCCCACCCAACGGGTTTACCACCAATACAACTGCAGCTGATTGCCTCTTTTATACTTGTAATAGTATTACTAGTCATCTGTACGAATTTCATCTGGCATAAAGCTTAATAGAAAATTAACATTTTTATCTAAAATGCTAAATAACATCTTACTTTGTCTGCCTGTTGCTGATGCATTCCATAGAGCATTCATCTTAAGGTCCGCATCATCCTTTAATAATGACAAGGCAAACTTGTCGGATAACCCTAAGGCGGGTTCTGGCCAAGAAAATTTCATGTCCGCTCCTGCCCTTGCAAGTTCATCAGATTTTACGTTGCCCGGAATGCCACTATGACTTAGAACCCAACGCAACGTGGTGTTGTTGAGTAGCGCTATCCTACAGATGTTTTTTCTACACTCATTGAAGAGTTTATAAGTATTCTCCGGGCTTACAAGTGCTTTAATAACTCCTAATTTAAATTTGCTCCGAACAAATTTAAGTTTGTTTACCCTTCATTGATAGCATACACTTCCCCTTGAAGGACTGTACAAAACCATCCAAGCGAAAATTTATTGCTACTTATTGCTACATTACTTAATTCCAAGTATAACCCAGCTCCCGCATTTCCATTCAACAGTGAGCCATCCGAATAGAAGTCGTAGATCTCGGACCGAGATCCCTCACATTCCTCTCTAGAAGAGGTTATCAGCTCAGCGGGCTTATCAAAGCTATATAATTTGGTCATGACGTCACTATGCATATCTATTTCAGGACAATCTGTTTGTAATCTGTCAAGAATGTGACCATATGCCGCATGTTTTCCCTGTGTTTACCCACGTTCCTGCCACATGAAGTCTGTAGACAGCCCTTATAACCATGTACTCCACATGTAGATGTATGTAGCCAGACCCAACAGGGGATCCAACAACAGTTTAGTATGGTGCGCATTGAGCCACTGATACCTACATATGTTATTCTCTGGATTTTATTTAACTTAGCACGGCTGTATTGTTTATCCATCTTTGGCGACCAGATAACACATGCAAAATAAAATGTTGGTCTGATTATCTTGCTGTATAGATCCATAAGATGGTTTGGAACTAACACCCCAATTACTTCAAAAGGATCAGAGGCATTTCCAAACGGCAATGATAGCCTTATCCTTTTTTATCGAGAATAATGCCTAAAAACTTTACCTCATCTGTATACTGAAAAGATACAGACTTGGTGTTGCAGGCACTTTTCCCTTGTTGGTAAACAAGACTACCTGTGATTTGGAAGGATGTACTGAAAGTTTTTGCTCCCCACACCACTCTTCAACCCACTTCCAGTGAATTTTGCATCATATCCATCAGAGTGCTTTCCCAATTGCCAGTATGGCAATATTGCCAGCGCAACCCCGGAAGTAGGGTCTCGATTGATTCAGTTTCTTAAGAAGACTATCAACTACCAAGGTCTAAGGGGTGAGAGAACACCAGCCTGTAGACAACCTTGTTTGACAGAAACTGAAACTGTTGTATTACCCATATTTCCACAAAGGCAATGCGGCAACTCAACATAGACACAATCCAGTTCGAGATCGTTCGGTTGATGCCATGTTGTGATGCGTTAATTTTAACGGTGTAACATAAGAAAAAAACGGTGTAGCATTAGAAAAGATAGCGCTAAACCTTTTTTTATTTTTTTTAAGCTAAATTGAAGCTTATTTTATATCTTACTACTTGTGAAAGTTTAGGACATGCATTATTTTTTGTTTTAAAGATAAAATTCGTTGTGCATATGACTGTCGGGAATCAGCTTTTTTTGTTCTGAAGGAAAATTATAAAAATGGTGTTATAAACTAAGAGATTTTTTTTATGGTAAATATCAAATATTTTTTTATTAAATGAACTTTTTAAAATATTATAAAAACTATGTATGTAGTACAATAAATAAAATAAATACAATTGTTAAAAATGATTTACTTATTTTACAAACAGAAGTTTCTTTTGAATAGGAAAACAGTTCTGCAATTATTTTCTTTGTTTTAGATGGCATAAAAAAATGAAATGTTTATTTACCACTTTTAGTAATCACTTGTCACTCTTATAAAAAATAATTTGACAGTCTCGACTGCAAACAAAAAAGCCGTATAAATAACTAAATATATTTAGGAGCTTTTGACTGGAGAAGTATTATGTTCGTATTATGTTATTATGGAATCATAAAGTAAAAGATTGTATTTTAACATTAAATTACAAATATTTTATTATTGAATAAACTTTTTAAAATATCATACAAATTATACATGTAGGTTAAAGAAAATAAATATAGTTATTAAAAATTATTTACTTATTTTACATTCAAAAGTTTCTTTTGATTTGGAAAACATTTTTGCAATTATTGTCTTAGTATTTAATGGTACAAAAGAATAAAATTTTTGAGTTCCACTTATAGTAATCCCATTTTTATATCGATTTTGTAAATTTTCTTTTGTTAATTGATATTCATTTTTATATTGATATTCATTTTTATATTTTTGTTAATTGATATTCATTTTTATCCAAAGTTCATTCAAAAAGATTTTTTTGGTGTTTGAACTCTGTTTCCCATACTATAACGGTGTGCAGCACGCTTCAGTGTACCACCAATCCCATCGCAAGGTCCCTTTCCATGGCTGGTAGCATAAAAATGCCATTCTTCTTTTTATATTGTCGGACCATAGGCCCATAAAAATGAGCTGTTCCTCCTAAATATCAAAATTGCTCTTTTACAAGTGAAAGTTAATGGTGACAAAATGATGAGTTCGGAAAATAATTAATAAATAACATTAGAATTTCGAAGTTTGCTTTTGCGTTAAGTCATTTATGCGCCGTTCAGTTAATTTTGAAAATGATTTAAGTCAATTCAAACTGTAAAAAGCATATTTATTTAGCTATCTATAAACAAAAAATAAACCAAATTAAAAAGGGTCGAGTCAAAATGTCGCAAAGTTTTGCTGAACTAGACTGAAATTGCTCATATTTTCTTTATTGTACAAAAATAATTTTTATAATATTTTAAAAAGTTCATCTAATAATAAAATATTTGATATTTAACATAAAAAAAAATCTCTTAGTTTATAACACCATTTTTATAATTTTCCTTCAGAACAAAAAAACTGATTCCCGACAGTCATATGCACAACGAATTTTATCTTCAAAACAAAAAATAATGCATGTCCTAAACTTTCACAAGCAGCTAGATATAAAATAGGCTTCAATTTAGTTTAAAAAAAAGGTGTAGCGCAATCTTTTCTTATGTTACACCGTTAAAAAATATTATAAATTAACAGTGCACATTTTTAAAAACTTTGTTCTAATACCTATTCAACTACATATCATTTATGAAAATCGATTGAGTAGTTTTTCTACAATCGCTCGTCAAAATGCACTCACATCACAAAATAACAAAAATTGAGGGGCACCCTGTGAAAATCCCTGGTCGAAAAAAAATTCTAAGAGAATTTATATTTTTCATTTATGCAAGACTATCTATAAACAAAAAATAATCAAAATAAAAAGGGGTCAAGTCAAAACGATCTTCGTGAAATTGCTCTAGTAGATTACTAACTTGAATTTTCGTCTGCCGTCTGAATCCTCTATTTGGTATCTGATAATTTGTTACTACCTCAAGAGACGCTATAGATCAAACTTGAAGAACCGTTTTCAACATTCCACATCCCTGCTGCTTGTGGGTCTGTATAAGTTTTGTTTAGTGTTAATTTAGGTCTCTGAATATCTGAGGATACCATGCCAGTTATGAAATACGATAGATTGTAAATTAAGTTTCTTTGAAGAATTTATGAACGCATGGCTTTAAACTTTTGGGGGTTAAAGTTTTCAGGAAAAACCCACAAATGTAAAAAATTCCACAGATGAGAGACTCTGTTGAAAAAGTCACACTGGAAGGCAACAGCTCTACACCTGTTGCCCTTAGCGCCGGTGGGACGCGATAAATTTGAAGGCCTAGGTAAAATCGATCTGATCCCTTTAAAAGCTCGTTCCATTATATATTATATTTCTAAAAATTAAATTTTTGGGCAATAATTACTGAAATTAATCCTCGGCTTGTGGGTTAGCTCATATAAATCAGAGATTTGATTAGGTTATTGAGTTCCTTAATATTTTAGATAGCAAAATTGATCATAATCGAGAAATTCGTTTGTTCAATTCATCCATTAGATCTTTAATAAGCTTTTCTGTAGTGTAAAATGTAACAACATTCTGGGCTATTTATTTAAATAACTCGCACAGGCTCTATTTGATGGGATTTACTGACAGCTCTCCGTTATTAAAAACCAATGAAGGCGAACGAACTTAGAAGAACTTTAGGTGAGGCATACTTTTGCTAATATGTGAATTGATGCACTGAAGAACTAAGTCCAGTTGGGAACGTATGTAGTAAACAGTTATTAACCTTGTATCATCGATATCAGAGCTCATTATAAATAACCAAACACTTCCCATAGTCACGAACCAAACACTTTCTACTTTCATCTACTGATAACCATTTCGACTAATTTCTTTATCTTATTCTCCTGGGCTGGATAGTGAATTATCTTCAATTCATGCTAGTCACATGTTCAAAAATAATTTATCATTTTTGAATTTTGAATAAATTTATTTTAAAAGTAAAGGAATTCAGCAGCTTCGAAAAAAAATCTATTGGATTAAAAATTCACATAATTCCTATTACAAGGTGCAGACACATTTATTTCAACCAGTTATTTATTTGTGTAAATAAGTGTATTGATGATTATAATAATTTTACCTTACTAATTTTAATAAGCTTTTCCTAACAATTAATAGCTATTGTAAATAAATAAATGCTCAAATAATTAAGATAGGTGCTGCAAAAAAGTTATACGCTATTATAAACTATTAAATTTTTATTGGCTTAGGCTTTGATAGCTGACATTAATTTTCAAAAAGCTTATTTCCATTATTTTACATACAATAATTACAGTTTACTTGGGAATTGTACCATAAACAAACTCACGCCTCCAAAAAGCAGTTTTATGTTAAACTATATCCGTTTCATTAGCCATTGCAAGAATATTTATATAAACAGTCGCTATGATTGGTGTTTGATTAGGTTAATTCAACAAGTGTTTGCAAACGCGCATGTCTGTTTTTTTTAAAGTGCTTTTTTGTTATTAATAAATCCAACAATAGATAAATTATTCTTTCGTTTGTTTTTCGTAAATAAAAACGTTTGCTTTTGATGAAATTATTTTTATTCTTAACATCATTAAATACCGCGGGAAAAAAATTGCGAATTCAAATGTTCAGATAAATTTCATATTTCAAGAAATTAAATTGGATTTGTAACATTTGCTAGATTTTTGTTGTTTGCACAGTATTTAATTGGATTATATGTTGAAATTATGTCAAAATTTTCTTGTCGGTAGGTCGGTCGTTGGATCGGATGGTCGGTTGAGTGTATAGCTCGATTGGGCTATACTTACAAATTATTCGTTTGATGAACACGTCCTCAAGATTAAGCTAATATCTCCACCCAATCCGTGTACTATTCTTCGGTTCGAAATAATGCCAATTCTGACGTTCACAAGATGCAGTTCGATTATTTAATTTCACTTTTGTTGAACTAGTATGACAGTGATAACACGTATATTTTATTTATAATTTTTATTGACTTCGAAACAATCAATCTATGCTACGTATACATTCACAATTTATATCCACAACTAAATACAAAGCGGATGAATATTCGCACAAATCACGATATCTTTTTGAGAACAGATTCCTGTTATTTTTAAAAGAATTACAATACTAGTATTTGTACAATTTACATTACATTTAGGTAACAACAATTTAATTAATTTTTTAACAACTTAAAACACAATGTTACTTGAAGAGAAACAAGTTACAGCTCGACAGTAATGCTTTTTGTTCTGATGTTTTTTAATTTTAATAATATGTCATCATGGCGTCGTTTTATATCACGTCCATGGTAAAGCAAAACGCCAAGGAGCGTTGTTTAAATTTGCTGAAGCGAAAATACAGTGTTGTCACACGTATTGCTTGAATTAAATAAAAGGTGGCTCTGGCGTAAAGGATGAAGACGCCACAATACTCCGCCCCTAGTGAATTAGATGAACGATGCTATCTGAAACGAACTGGTAATTTAATTACCCTGCCGACTCTTGATCTAGGAGGGGAATGATTTCGCAGGTCAGCTGCAAACGTAACAGATTTTTTGGGTTTAGAGTTTGAAGTTTGAGAAGTTGAAGTTGGACAGTTCGGCTCAACAGGCATGGCAGACGATGACCTAGTTGGTGAAGTGTGAATTTGATTTCTGACCTCTGGCTGAGGTTGAACATCATTTTCTGTGAAACAAGGTTTGATGCGATTTATCGATACGTTGGATTCTTTACCTTTAACTAGCACTGTAAAATATTTATCCCCCCGACAGACGACTTCGAAAGGCCCTTCATATGGTGCTAGCAAAGGTTTACGCACAGCATCGGTACGTACTAGTACGTGAGAGCAAGTTGTTAATTCCTTAAACACGAAAATCGATTCCTTGTTGTGTCTTGAAGTGGGAATAGGTCTGATGGAATTGAAATGTCTTCGAAGTTTAATAATAAACTCGCATTGTGTTTCATCGGTTAATTGGTGAATGAAATCTCCAGGTAGCCGTACATTTTCGCCATAAACCAGTTCTGCAGAAGTTGAACCAAAATCCTCGCGAAAAGCGGTTCGAAGACCTAACATTACCAATGGTAGAGCTTTTGTCCATTGATGATTGGCTACACACATAATAGCGGCTTTGAAACTACGGTGCCATCGCTCTAGAATGCCGTTGCAGGCAGGATTGTACGCGGTGGTGCGGTTATGTTGAAAACCAATTAGTTTGCCTAGGTGAGAAAAGAGATCCGATTCGAACTGTCCTCCGCGATCGGTAACTATTTTTCGAGGAACTCCGAAACGACAAATCCAATTGTGTAAAATTGCTTCAGCTACGGTTTCAGCTGTTATATTGCTAGTAGGAACGGCTTCGACCCATCTCGTAAAACGATCCACTATTGTTACGATATACTCTTTACCCTCAGATGTAGGTAATCTACCAACAATGTCTACGTGAATTTCCGCGAATCGGTCACTAACGAGTGGATAATTCCCAACTGAACTTTTGACGTGTCTAGACACTTTAGACTTTTGACAGCTTAGACAGTTTCGTGCCCAATTTCTAACATCTTTGTTGATTGAAGTCCATATGAACTTCTTAGTAATTTGTTTGCACGTACTTTTGATACCAGGATGGTGAAGTGCATGAATGCTATCGAAAATAAGACGACGAAATTGATTAGGAACGAATGGTCTAGGCTGACCAGTTGACATTTCGCACGTGATGAGTTTATCGCTGCCAAAAATTGGCATTTTTTCAAAACTCAGATTTTGGTTTTCAGATATAAGTGTTTTCAATTCCGCATCGTCGGCTTGTTTGTCTGCTAATAGAGCGAAATCAATGGTGCTTGGAATTGTTACGACTTCTATTCGAGACAATGCATCAGCGACAATATTTTTGCAACCAGATACGTGTTGTATATTGGAAGTAAATTGTGCTAAAAGATCCAAGTGCCGACGTTGTCGTGGAGAAGCTTTATCAAGGTTTTGTTTAAGAGCAAAAACCAAAGGTTTATGATCGGAAAATAATGTGAAATCCCGTCCTTCTAAGAAGTGCTTGAAATGACGTATTGCTGAATAAGCCGCTAAGAGTTCTCTGTCGTATGTACTGTAACGACGTTCAGTATCAGAAAGTTTTTTCGAGAAGAAACTTAATGGTTGCCAGTGACCATTTTCAAGTTGCTGAACTACCGCACCAATAGAATCGTTTGAAGCATCTACCATGAGACTCAACTTTGCTTCTAATTTTGGGTATACTAAACTATTTGCTTCCGAAAGTGCAACCTTACATCGCTCGAAAGCTGATTTTGTTTCGTCTGTCCACTCGATCGTGAGATTTTGCTTCTTTTTCTTTCCTTTGAGAAAGTCGTACAAAACCGTTTGATCTGAAGCGGCGTTTTTAAGGAAAAATCGATAATAGTTTAGCATTCCGAGGAATCGTTGCAGTGATTTGGTGTTGAGTGGAAGTGGAAAATCCAAAATAACTTTGACTCTAGCTTTTGACGGCTGCATTCCTGATGCGGAGATATCGAAACCCAGAAAACTTAAATCTTTGACGGCAAACTCACATTTGTTCAGGTTAATGACTAAACCTGCGTCGAGTAATCGTTCAAAAACAATTTTAAGATGACTGAGATGTTCTTCGAAATCTTTGGAAGCCATAAGAAGATCGTCAATGTAAGGAAAACAGAAGGGTAAGTCCCGAAAAATTGAATGTACAAGACGTTGAAACGTCTGTGCTGCATTTCTCAACCCGAACGTCATTCTGGAAAATTCAAATAGACCGAATGGTGTACAAATTGCCGTTTTTTCTGTGTCGGATTCGTTAATTGGAACTTGATGATACGCTCGTATGAGATCTACTTTAGAAAAGTACGTGCAGTTTGCCATTTGATGAGTGAAATCGGTAACGAAAGGAATTGGATATTTATCTGGTTTCGTTCTGTCGTTTAACCCACGATAGTCTCCGCATAAACGCCAATTGCCATCCTTCTTTTTAACAAGATGGATAGGGCTAGACCAATTGCTTTTAGAAGGTCTGCAAATACCTTGCTGGATCCAATTGTCGATTTCGTTTTTAGCGATGTTTAGTTTTTCGGTGTTTAAACGACGGACCTTAGAAGTGATAGGAGGACCAGTGGTTTCGATGAAGTGTACGACGTTATGTTTGACTGTGTTCAAAGAGAGTGTCTCATTGCAGACGGGTTTAAATTGTTCAAGAAGATTGGTAACATGCTCGTTAAATTTTCCATTTTGGATTGTAGTAATGTTATATGAATGTGTGTTTATGGCGACTGTATTTAGCGATAAAGAAGTTAACTGGTCGATGAGTTTTTTGTTTTTTACATCTACTAGAATGTTGTAATGTTTCAAAAAATCAGCACCTAGGATACAACGATCGACATTTGCGATAGTGAACTGCCAAACAAACGAACGCCGTAATCCGAAATTGAGATCCAGATTCTTTTTTCCGTAGGGGTCGATAGGAGTGGTGTTCGCTGCGAACAATTTAAAATCGGACTTAATCTTCCTCTCTGATGGAGTAGGTGGGATTACTGAGATTTCTGCTCCGGTATCGACCAAAAATTGGCGCTTTGAAAAGTTGTCGATAACAATGAGACGGCAGTTTGAGATTGGATTTGAGCTAACATCAACCGCTGCCCCGGATGATGTATCAATTAGTTTTTTGTATTTAGTGACTGATTGGTATCAAAATTGCATGGTTTATTGCATTTATGGGCTTTAGCGCCAAATTTGTAGTGATACCAACAGTTCGAGAATTTATTTGCCTGATGATTTGAACGAGATCTAGAGCGACTGTTATTGCCACTATTAAAAGATCGGTTAGCGGAACGGCTGCGCGAATGAGTGAGGAAACTATCGAACCGTTTAGATAGTGCATCGATACTCAATTGCAGTTCTCGAGCTGTTTGTAAGGATTGTGGAGTTTGGGATGGTTGACTTCCCGAAGCGGAATAAATTTCGTTTGGTTTTTGGACATCAATAATTTTATCGGCTGCCTCAGCTAGCATTTCTAGGTCTAAATTTTCTATACAGGAAAGAATTTGCTGTATTTGAGTTGGAAGACGCTGTAACCACAGATTTTGAAGAATATTGTCATTAATTTGACCAGTTGAGAGTACTTGCATCTCTCGTAAGAGTTGAGATGGTTTTTTTTCACCAAGTTGCAATCCTGATAATAATTTGTTGAGTTTCTGCTTTGCAGAATCGCATAACCGGCTAATAATAGTTGATTTGAGCAAGTCATATTTGTCCACTTCAGGTGGGTTAAGAACTTTATCACGGACGCACTTAATGGTGTCCGGATCAAGAGCCGCGATCAAGTGACCATATTTAGTACCGTCGACTGTAATACCTGATAAGCCGAACTGTGCCTCGAGTTGAGTAAACCATATTTCAGGGTCATCGCGATTGAAAGGTGAGTATTTTAATGATACTCGAACGATATTTGATTGAGGGTTCTGAGTACCTGACACACTCGTCGAAGAATCGGTTTTATCGGTGATCATTGTATGACTGAAGGTCAAAATGAAATGGTATGTATCTGTGCAAACGGTGACGTGACAAAAATTTTTCGGTTCAGCGAATTTAATTTTAATTATTGATAAGCTAATAAAATGTTTTGTCAGAACAAAAAGAATCAAAGTTTCGCTCACCTTATACTTTGTGTTGATTTTAAACTCGAATTTTATACGAATATTCCTCGCTGTCACGTGTTGTTTTGAAAATAATTGACTAAAATGTAAAATAACAATAATTAAAATACAATACAATATCTGAATATACTATTTTGAATTTGACCAAATATATATTTCACAATGATACTAATCCCGAAGTGGCTGTGGTTGTGCTTCTATGTGGATGTGGTTGTTGTTGTGTTGTCTTCTTATATTATTTTTCAAAATGGCTGATTTTGGGTGTGGTTCGTATACGTATTATTATACTATACATGGCTGTGGTATTTTCTCATATATATTTTTTAAAAAAATGTCTGGCTGCCCCGTGTTGTGCTCAGGATGTCGAAAGGTCACCAAATTATAGCTCAATTGGGCTATACTTGCAAATTATTCGTTTGATGAACACGTCCTCAAGATTAAGCTAATATCTCCACCCAATCCGTGTACTATTCTTCGGTTCGAAATAATGCCAATTCTGACGTTCACAAGATGCAGTTCGATTATTTAATTTCACTTTTGTTGAACTAGTATGACAGTGATAACACGTATATTTTATTTATAATTTTTATTGACTTTGAAACAATCAATCTATGCTACGTATACATTCACAATTTATATCCACAACTAAATACAAAGCGGATGAATATTCGCACAAATCACGATATCTTTTTGAGAACAGATTCCTGTTATTTTTAAAAGAATTACAATACTAGTATTTGTACAATTTACATTACATTTAGGTAACAACAATTTAATTAATTTTTTAACAACTTAAAACACAATGTTACTTGAAGAGAAACAAGTTACAGCTCGACAGTAATGCTTTTTGTTCTGATGTTTTTTAATTTTAATAATATGTCATCATGGCGTCGTTTTATATCACGTCCATGGTAAAGCAAAACGCCAAGGAGCGTTGTTTAAATTTGCTGAAGCGAAAATACAGTGTTGTCACACGTATTGCTTGAATTAAATAAAAGGTGGCTCTGGCGTAAAGGATGAAGACGCCACAAGTGCGGATGGTTTTATAATAGTTAAGCAGTTATTGAAGGGAAAGCGAATAATTGTGATGGTTTACTAACCAAAATGTTGGTTTCGCTAGGTAGATGATCTTGAAAAAACAAAAAGTGTTGGAATTCGGTGGATTCCATTTACGTAAATGGAAGATCAATACGAACAGCCTGGTAAATGACAATTGGAAATAAGCCACTACAATGGAATACTATTCAAAACTTTTATTTAAAGGTTGATATGGGTATATTAAGGAAACCAACAAAACGTATTATTTAATCCAAATATTCTCGAGTTGTTGATCCTTTTTGTTGGTTGTCCCCCATTCATAATAATGTTCTAAGATCTCTAGTTGAGAAAACTGGATTGGGACGGTATGTTTTCAGAAGATATTTGTCAAATATATATAGAACGGAAATCCGAGATGAAATGTGTAGAGAACGTTAACTTTGAACGATATCTGAAACAGAAAAACGGCTTGAGCTAAATGGATTTTGTGATGCGTGTGAAAAAGCTTATTGTGCAGTATTTTACTGTCATTTAATGGTATCAAATGGAAAAGTGAGTGTTGCACTTTTTTTGGCATTCATGCTCCATGTAGGAGCGTCGCCAAGCTTTCCAGCTTCGAATATTACCCACGGTCGCAACAGCGAAATAATTACCATGGCAGGCGATTTTTTTAAGGTCGTTTATTACGTTCTTCTCCCATTGCAGTCGCGGTAGCCCACTCCCTTGGGTATTTTTAATCATTCTAGACTGTAAATCGGCTCTTAAAACATGCCCAAACCAAGCAATCCCATTGGAAAGGACACAACCTATTATATCTGACTGGACCCTCAAGAAGGTCGCTGCTCAAAGTTAAATCGTGTTCTGTACTCTTCATCGTCTGTCTTAAGTCATAAGTGGACCAAAAATGTAGCGTACGATCTTACGCTCAAATACAGATAAATGTAATTCGTCATTTTGTGTAATATTCCAAGGCTAAATTAAAGAGTACAGGAGAGATAGCATCACCTTGTCTTAACCCGGAGTCGACTTTAAAAAACTTTGATATTTCGTTCTCTATACTCGTACACAGCATTGAGAGCTCTGTACTGTCATTTTGCATAGTGATACCAGTTTACCAGGAGTTCCCATTGACACTAGAGCAGACCACAGAGTCTCTCGTTCGAGAGAGTCGTAGGTCTGCCTGAAATCAATGAAGAGTTGGTACACATTTGTGTTGAACTATCGACACTTTTCCAAAATCATCTTTATTGAGAAAAGTGCATCGGTGGTACGTCGGACTTGCCGGAAGCCACACAAATATTCTCCAAACAGTTGTTCAGCAAAAGGATTGCTTCTGGTTAGCAAAATGTATGATAAGATCTTATATGCTGTGCAGAGTAGAGCGATTCCCCTGTAGTTTGCACATTAAAAGCGATTACCTTTTTTATGGATTTTTATCAGCATAGCTGAGTTCGAGTCCTGTGGCATGGTTTTAGTCCACCAGATCATTTGAACAAGTTCAAACAATCTTAAGGCTAGAGTTTCACTATGTACAATCATTTCGGATGTTATATCGTCGATACCAGGAACTTTATTGCGTTTTAATTTGGACAGCGCCGGCTCGAATTCCTCTTTGCTTGGTTTGTCTACATGTACCTTTGACGCACGAACAAGCTTTGCCGGTCGCCCGACTTGTTGTTAGTGACTTAAGTTGAGAAGATTCTTAAGTTGAGAAGAAAGTAACCTTCTCGTCGACGGTCTTAGCTTCAGTAGGTGCATACACGGCGATAAGAGAAATATTGTTGTATGTACCGCGTACCCGTAGGTAGCAAATTCTCTCATTTACCGGGATTTACCATTGACTGGCATTTATCACGGTTTCTTGTATGCGTGCACCAACAAGAAAACTACTTCCAAATTCTCTTCGAGAAGGTTGACCACTACAGTATAAAGAGTGGCTATCCAAATCTTGTTTTCCGTTTATTGGCTGTCTAATTTCTTGCTGAGTTATAATCCTATACCTCTCAGCCTCTGTTTCTATACTTATAAGAGCATCATGAGCGCTCAGGCTGCGCACGTTCTACTTTCCGATTCGGTAGTCTGGTCCTTTTTTACGTCCAGGTAAAATTCTGTTTTTTTTTGTCCGGGTCTGTTATTTTTATCTGATATCCAAAATTATCCTTAGGCTCAACCCAAATTGTCGTGAATGGGTCTGTTCTGCATCTTAAGGTTTCCAGAAACAACCTTTTACACGTTTGTATAGCGAGCCGCTTGATCCAAGACAGACACCCGGTCCAAGTCGCCCCTAACATGGAGCACAGACGCTTGGGTCGCATTGGTCTTAAGGCGCCAATTCGCCGTGATATAGCATCATTGGCTAATCAGTTGTTACTCTGCTTGGCTCCGATACACCAACCTAATTCTGTCAGCATTAACCAGTCAGCACGACGTGGACGTTAAATTCCGGATTTCGCTACCCGTTCCACTTATCACAGCAAAATTAAAAGTGACTGCATTAAAGAAAATTTCACCACCTCGAAAGCTGATCAACCTGGTGAAACCCATCATTCAATTTGAAGTAGACTTCTGCATGGTCTGGTTCATTAATTGGCCTGGACCTCAAGTTAAGTCAGATTGTAATTTCAAATACAAACTCCCCATCATTGTGCTTAAATCCCAAATTTTAGTTTAAATGATTTTTTCCCACCTCCAACAAACCAATTTCCATCCTGGCCCTTCCTTAACCTTTCATATCTCTCGACAGGATTGCTGGACTATCAACGGTAGAGATACCTATAGAGCTGTAGTTAAACACTGCATTAAGTGTTATCGAGCAACTGTAAAACCAGCAAGTCAAATTATGGATGAACTACTAAGGATGCGAAGTACAGCCAGTGAGACCATTTAGTATAAGTGGAGTAGATTATGCAGGTCCAATACTAAGTGGTTTAAAAAGACTGTTGTACTATATCGGGAAAAGGTTACATATTTGTTTATGTGTATATGGTGAATAAAGCCGTACGCTGATCGGTATGGTGATTAAAGCCGTTTCCGACATCTCAAGGGAAGTGTTTATTGGAGCACTAAAAAGATTTTGTAGCAGAAGAGAAGTACTGCAACACATCTATACTGATAATGTACTGTACTGTCATAAAGGGCTTTTAATGAAGATGTTGAAGAGCTGACAACTTTGCTGTGTCAAATTGAAGCAATATTAAACTCACGATCGTTATATTCATTAAAAGAAAATAATGGAATCTTGACACCTGCCACTTTTAAATTGGATCAGCGATTTTCACAATACCTGATAACGAAGAAATAGAGAACACTAACGAAAATCGACTAACCCGATGGAAATAATTCTGCAACGTACTCAAACTTTTTGGAAGAGATTTCAAAGAGATATATTTCACAGCCTACAACAACGAGCAAAGTGGAGTAAAAAGCAGTCAAATTTAAATTAAGACGTTATGGTTTCGTTATGGTTATTGGCACCTCATTGTCATTATCTTGCACCTCCGTACAAACGGGTTATGGAAAAGGTAGTAAATTCTTATCCAGACGAAAAAAGAGATATCCGAAGAGTGATAATGAAAACTCCAACACTGTAAAAACCCAATCATTAAGTTGTCCAAGATTCTTATGGTTTGGGTTGACTAACTCGTCAACGGGCGGAGTATGCTGAGTGTGGAGTGATACAAAAAAAAATTGGAACCTATTAATTGTTTTGACTGTAGTATGATTTGGTTTCTATTTATTCATGTAGTGAACGGTAGTTGTAATGCTGCGTCTCTTCCTTAATTAAACGATGTTGGTGAGCGTCTGGCACGAGATGTTTCTGGATTACCAGAAGAATGTGGTTAACTAGCAATTTAGCCATTGCTCATAATAGTGAAATTGGTCTGGCTGACTTTGGTTGATTTTTTTATAGTTTTAGTAAAAATATAGGCCCCCATTTAAGGCTGTTAGAGGAGTAGTTTAACAGACAAGTGATATATGTATATTTATTATGGCACATATATATAGCACATGTTTTGGGATATCTGGTTGACAAGTTATTTTCTTAAACTTAATTGCCCACATGACATCATCTCTTGAGAACTGCAGGGAATCGTCTGGTGTCATCTAATGGATTCTTGTTACTGTTATACTTTTGGACAATTTAACTTGTGCTTTTGGGTTGTCAAGTAAACTATCTATTAAATTTGACTAAGCACTTCTTGTTATATTCCGCATGTACTACATTATATAAACTAAAACGTTGTCTAGTTTGGGCTATGGGTTGGGTTAGCTATGGGCTAAACAGCCACTTAATAGTTTGCTATAAGTCTAGGGTCAACCTGTTTTTTAATTTTTATTGACAATTATAGAAGCCGCGACATCCGTTGGATCTGTGTAAATCTCAACAAATCAATGATAAACGGATTAATCAATATTTTTTGAGCAGTTATCTCAACTCTGTCATGAAAGTTTCCATTTGATGTTGAAACCTTCAATAAGCTATTAACTAGTCATCAATGAACTTATATTAAGTCAATGACGTAAACAGATCACTTTGGAATGTATTTTAGTTACTGCAATTTTTCAACTTGTGATTTCTCGTTATAAGTAATTTATAGAAAAAAAGTTTGTGTGTAGAAAATTGGCACCACACAGGTACAGCTTTACATATGCTCGATTGACTTTACACCTCTGAAACCAAACCGATCTTGGACTGCATGAATAACCCTTTCTAATGAAGATCCTTTATAAAAAAACTGGACGTATGGAGATATGGCGGTTATGGATGTAGCGACAATTTTATTGTATGGTTTCAAACTCGCACTTAAGTTGAAGCGAGGCGTTTTCTCAGAGGAGTAAAATATTAACCTCTTCTTTCATCTTCCAGATCACTTCAGCATATACCAAGCAGAAGTGGTTGTTATTAATGAAATCTTCGTATCTTACGACAAGCGTTACTAGCATGATCAATTGTCGCCTAGACGGTGATCAAGTCAATATGACTGATCAGCTCACCAACTGCTTTTCTACCATATTGTTAGCCTTACAGTTGATTGTAAAACCGGTTGTTAAAGTTCTGTTTAAAAATGCTGCAGAACCAAAGCCCAGCTTGTCAGCCGCTAGACTCCTTAGTACTCTTTTTGGATTACAAATAATAATTTCAATAAAAAACATAGAATTATTCGCATGAATCTGATAATTGTTATTCGTAGTTGTTCATAGTTATAGTTAACGATTTTTGTTTACATTTGTTTCATTCAACAATGAAAATCAACGACAGACAAATGTTTTTGAACTTTACCTACAAATGTTTTGAACCGAGATCTTGCTTGCAATCTTTAAAGTTAAGTGCAAATGGTCAAAAGATAAGCAACGAAAACTCTGCGCTTCAATGCTATCCATAGATACACGAGAGACAAATTTCAAGCAACCTACATAGTATTTAGAAAACCAAAATTTAAATCTTCAAAAGCCTAAGGTACAAACATCAAATAACGTCCAGTAAATGAGCGGTGTGCAAATTCGTGCTTACTTACTAAAATTTTCTGACTTAGATCTATGGCTCACCATCGTCAAGGTTAAAAAACTCTGATTTTCGCTCTATATGATATAAGTTTTTAACTTTATAAATTTTTTTAACATATTAAAATAATTTTAATTTCTTTCCAGCCCGACCGCCTTATGTCGCCTGACACCTTATTAAAACGAAGACTAGGAAACTCATTTGAAATTGCGACCCTACTGTGCAGCTTGTTAATTGGTTCTGGCTTTCCAGCATTCGTTGTATCCGGTTACGCTACACGTGAAATAACATTAAACGATCAACGTCGAGTTGAATGTCCAATTGATCCTGAAGCCAAATTAAAACTGGTAAGATTAATTTTTGCATACATAAGTGCTTTTGTTATATTATTGTTTTTTTTTTTTTGACAAAATAACAAATAAAATAATGAAAAACCGCGACAACACAAAACAAAAGCAATCGTTTTACCTTCTTATAAGTTATTAAAATATGTTAAACAGTTGTATGATGGGATGGGTTCGTTATTTTTTGCGGACAGATTAAATTACATGAGTTTATCATGTGTGATCATTTTTTTGGGAAATGTTTTTTATTTGAGGTTTTGTTTTGTTAATGAAAGTAAAAATTAATATAATTAATATGACGGTGGAAACTTTTTTTTATTAATTTAAACGGATGTACAAAATAAAATATTTATGTTTATGTTTATTCAGTGATGGTTGTTTGTTGTTTTTATTTAAAGGAATTCACTGCGAAAAAGACGAAAGGTGATGATATTACAAATCAACAACAAAAATACGTTCTCCGTGATCCACCAGATTTTCATAGCAAATTTGAAATTGATCAGTTGCGTAGACAACAGGATAAAAAGAAGGCTGAAGAGGAGAAGGAAATTGAAAATAAAAGACTGGAACGAGAAAATCTTGAGAAATTGTCAGAGGATGAATATAATGGCAGACGTCTTCATGCCTGGGTTGTTATAGTTCGAAGAATATTAGTAACGATTGAAGGAAACGAAGGAGATGAACAGGAAGAACAAGAAGTAATTCAACCATCTGTTACATTTATAGAACCGTCAACCGGCTTTACGTTTGACAGTGATAATAAAAACTATTTTGGCGTTGAAAGTGTGTGGAATCATGAAAACTATTATGTGAATCGACAAGAATCGATTTATAATTTTTCTGAAATCGAATGGGATTTGTATAAAACTGAAATGTGGGAACGTCTTTTACCAGCTGAACCAATTGAATCGAGAGTTGATCGTCCTTTACCGGATGATATTGAAATACTAACCCCGGAAGAAATTTTATTGAAAGAAAAACATTTGGATATGCCAGTTTCATGGGTTGAACGACTTCATATTGGTCTTCCTGATTTCCAAGAACGATACCCAAATGGTGAAAAAATTATTCATTACAAAAGGGCTATTTACGAACGATTCGCTCCATTCAAACAAAGTGATGGATTAATGAAACGGCTAACTTATTTTGAAGAATTAAGCTATGAAGATCCATTGCTTCGGTATGAGTACTATGAAAACCGTAAGGATTTATTACAAATTATTAAAATCGATTTCAAAACAAATCAAATAGAGGAAACTTTTGTTAAGGGACGGGTAGATAAATTGAGATGTAAATATGTATGCGCATACGGCTTATCAGTTGTAAATAATATTAATTTTTTTTTCAGTTAATTCACATAATGTTGATACAAATATGGAACAAGTTTTTAAATTTTTCTATATGCCCAGACTGGATTCTCTTAAGGAAATGCAGGTACAAGAAAAATATATTCGAGAGTACTATGATAAACGTGATGATTTGTAAGTATTTTTTAATTAATCTAGTGGGTAGGCCAACTGGTGCTAATACCGGTGGGTTGTGTTTTGTTAGCCGGTTTTAGTGTCTTCCATATCACCAATTTTATATAGAGTTTGGTGATCGAATAAACCTTTTTTCAGCTGATTTTGTTTGCATAATAGAAGAATGCTTGGGTTATGTAAGTGTTGCTTATACTAACCAGCATTTTTTTTTTGTTTTTAAGTCTCCATGCCAAAATTTATCAAACCGAGTAGTAAAAGTCATATTTTAATAAGAGCAAATGCCGCGTCGCTAATCTTGAGCTTCTATGCCGGCCCATATCTAAGACTTCTCAGTCAGCCTTCCAGTTGCTAATACTTTCTTGACCAAGTACTTGTTTTGAAGATAACATCCAAGTAGGAGACATCGTAGCGACCGGTTATTGGGTTCAGATTATTTTTTATTTTCAATTGTTTGTTGTTACTTGGTATATAATCTATAAATATTACCAGGGATGTTTATCAGTTAAAGTTGGTCAAAACGTTTATCCATCACAAATTATTGAATGCTTTCTAAACATCTCTAAAAAACGGATTCATTGTATTCAAGGAGTTATGTACCAGGTTTCATCATAATCGCTTATAAGGTGTTAAAGTTATTAAAGTTTAAAATTAGCATAACCTTGCCAGTTTCCTCCGTTACTTTGTTCAATAAAGCTACAAATCTAATTAATTTCTTGCTTTACAAAACTACATATTTGGTTTATATGTCATCAAAACTGATTAACAAATGAAGGCTGTAGTGTCTGACATGATGACAAACAAAATAGTATGTCAATGACCTTGATATCATTATTCATTCTTATGATATTTGCAAAATACGATTTTTCAGTTTTGTTTTTGGAAATGACAAAAAAAAATTTATTTTCGTAGAAAAAGGCTAAGTTTTAACTTTCATTCTTTAATTTAATTCGCATTCGTGAGAGAGCGTTGGAAAAAGGTCCACCTCAGAGAACAATACACACACACACACACATACACAGTGTTGTGACATAGACGAGGTGACAACACGTGATGATATCTATATTGCAGTTCAGAGCTGATTTCCTACAATTAGGACGATCTAAACGACTCCAATAAAATTTTTGAGCGTAATGAGGGACTGGACCTAGACGGTACTAATCAGTTTCCCTGAACGGTTAGTGGATACACTTGTAGCGTCTAGAAATATCCGAATTGGATGGGTAAGATGCGGACAACACTAGCTAATGACTCCGTTGTACTATTTCAGACGCCTAGAATACGGCCACGTAGCACGGTACTTGTGAAAAAGACGTGGACCGACCTGGGATATGTTTCGGAATCAAGAACAGGACATAAATCCCCCATGAAAGTGCTTCCAAAATGTATTTTTTTTTGCCAACCAGGCAGCACTAAAGAGGTAATAAACATGGAGAGGAGAAGACACAGACTAATAGCAGACGCCAGAGTCAAGTCTCCCTACTCTGAAAATGATTGCAAATAATTTAAACATTTGGACGGTTGAGCTGGGAACTCCACTTCTCTCCTCAATCCGATTTCGTTTCTCAATTGAAACAACATTTCAACCACTTTCGTCACTCTATTGCTTCAAGACACACTTTTCCTAAAGTTTTCGTCTCCAAAGCTCGAGTCTTGTTCGTATGTCTTCTTACGTATGGACTTAGTACGTAAATCTCTCCAACCTCCATACGATGGTCCCTTTCATGTCATTAGCCGTGACGGTAAAAATTTTTATCATTGAGCGTAAAGGTCCCAACACATTCGAGATTCCATCGACAGATTAAAACCTTACTTTAGGGAAAAATGTGAAGATGACGCCACTCCAAGCTCACCTTCTTCGAGTTACAGTTCTAGTCGCGCAGACGAACCATCTTCCATTCAGGTAAACGTCAATCCCGCCTTTCCGGACACATCCTAGCGAACGCCTTCACCTTCTACAAATGAAGAAGCGAGAAAACTTGATGCTACAACAAACGTGCCAACCAGTAATGTCAAATTCCACCTCGTTCCCGAACAACATTTTTTTAACCCAACAACTGCCATCACTCGAGCAGGCAGAGCCGCTCGTACTCCCACTCGCTTCTTGCGTGCTCTGGCTCATTGATTCTCTTTTTTTCTTTCATTATATCGTCCCATTCTCGATGGCAGTAGGGGGAGTGTTTGTGGCGAACATAGCTTTGATAATTTTTGCGATATTGTTGGTAATGCCTAGGTTATAATTATAACAGTTAAAAAAATTAAGACATGTTGTTTGTTCTTTTAATATTTTCCAATAAAATAAAATAAGTAATCAAAAACGTTAGATAAATCAGTTTGTGTAAAGTGTATTGTTGCTATGTTCGAAGCGTATTTTTCTTTAATTGTAAAATATAATTCATGAAAGTTTTCGATATTTAAAATTAGAATTAGTTCCACGAAATTAAAGATCTAAACAACTGAACCTGTAGATTTGATAGAGGAACTCTGAAGTGGATTTGATATGATCAAATATCACAGGCTTCAAAATATTGGCACCGATTGTCAGTCGAGTTTTCTTACTACATCAGTCAGAGTAAACAATCATCAAAACCGCTCTGCTCTTCACGGCATTGCTCTACACTACAGCACAAAACAAGCTATTTACTTTTGTTGTAAAATAGTAGGTCCAAGCTTGGACCGTTTGTTTACTATGGTGATTCCTATATGGGATATCATAAATTAACATAGGAACATGAAATGAAGTGAAGTAAGGATTCACTCAAGAAATATCTTCCTTTCGGGTTAAAAATATCAACTTTTCAAAAAAAACAAGTTCAATTGAGTTCGAAACCTCTGTTTTTAGTTGAATTTTTGTTATTCCCGCTGACGTATTCCATCCAACTCAACTTTTCCTATTAGTGTAGAAAGTGGGCTTCTCAAGATGGACGGGTCTACGCCACAGAAGTACTTGGCACCCAGTTTCAACCAAGGACCATCACAAAAATTTCACTGGTTCAAATCCTCCTCGTCATGACTGGTATTAAAAGAAATTAGACCAACTAAAACATGGCATTGTGCAATATGCAAAAACATTTTAAGGGCAAACACAACATCTGCTCAGTGTAATAGCTGTAAAGAATGGTGTCATCTAAAGAACTGTTAAGGCCTTGCAACACTTAAACAATGGACTAAAAACTATATAGCGCCATGTTTCCAAGCATCCATTCAACATACAAACAAGAGCTTGCAACAGAACACACTGCGAATTAACTCACATCCGGAAACCCCAAGTGATGTGAAAATAATGCAACTAAACTGTAACGGGCTCATAAACAAAATCGATGATATAATCAACAATATGTACAAAAACAATATTCTAGTCGCGCTTTTACAAGAAACCAAATTAAATGTTAGAACTAAGATTAGTGATAGTATTCGGGATTATAGAATTATAAGACTGGATAAAGGAAAGGACAAAGGTGGTGGCCTTGCCTTTATCATTCACAAAACCGTTATCTACCGTACAACCACATTACTAGCAGTACCGGGAACTGATAAACACCTAGAACAACTGGGTATCACAATAAAATCCGGATATACGGAGATAAATCTAGTTAATATTTATATTCCACCAGTAAGCAGCTATGATACAAGTTTGAACTATCCATTAGAAATTTATTTTATACCAAAGACTGTCTAATTCTCGGTGATATGAATGCATACCACGATCTATGGCGCTCATACTTGAACACTGATTCAAGAGGCGAAAACATTGCTGAGCAAATTGACGGCTCCAGCTTTGGAGTCCTCTACGAACCACAACCAACAAGAGTAACAAACAACTCAAGAGTATGAGTTGTTTGTTACTCTCCAGATATCTCCCTTGGCAGTATGTCACTAATGAAGAACTGAAATTGCATTGGGATCAGACCACGTGGCGATCATAATCACCTTAAGCCGTTCCTTAAACGAAATGAAATCCGAGAAGAAGACATATATTAAATTTAACAAAGCTGACTGGGAGAATTTTACCAATTTTACTGATATGGAATTTAGTAAGCAATTTTTACCAATTGACGCCCTCTTTGGAGAACGAAAATTCAGAGAAATTTTTATCAAAACTAGATCTCGCTTCATTCCAGCCGGCAGAATACAAAAGATTATACCAAACTTCCCACAGGAAGCTTGTGTACTTTCCTCCCAAAGAGATGACATCTGTAAGGCAAATACAACCGATTCTAGAATTCCGGGCCTGAACAAGCAGATAAATAAGTTAGTAATGGAACACGAACGTAACAAATGGAAAGCTTTAGTGGGTAAAGCTGTTTGAAACAAATAAAAGTCTGTGGAAGGTGATTATGGGCTTAAGACATCCGCGTCAAACGGGTAACAACTGCATGATCTCCTTCGATGATATCCCAGCCGAAAACCATAAAGCAAAATAAAGTAAACATGAAAAAGAAACTAGGTCAGTATTAAGACATCAGCGCAAACTTAATACTGAAAATTTTGAGGATATCATATTTTCCGAAAAAGAAGTTGAAAACACAATAAATAAAACCAAACCAACTAAAGCTATTGGACCAGATGGTATCTCAGCCATCATGCTCAAACACATTGAACCGAAGGGGTTGAACTTTCTCACTACCAAATATCTGGAAAACGGATAGAATAAGTCCCAATTTGAGCCTTTTGCCACCTGGCCAGTCTGAATAAAAAAGGAGAATTCTATAGACCGATCTCTATCCTCTCATCGGTTGCAAAATTGATAGGAGCACTTCTGGTACCTCGGTTAACTAGATCTTGAAAATTGGCGTCAGATCAACATGACTTTAGGAAAGCACATAGTACAACCACCGCTCTTCATAGAATCCAAAACCAAATCAGCGATGATTTAATTAAACCAAAAACAACCCTGTGCCAGAACAATTTCAGTTGCACTTGACTTATCAAGATTTGTTGACACAGTGTCACTCGATGCACTACTGAATGATAAATTCAATACTAATCTGCAGGTTTAATAAACCGCTGGCATCTACCTAAGAGGCCGCCACACATACGTTGAGTTCCATAACTCTAGATCTAAGATAAGAGTGCTCAGACAAGGAGTTCCACAAGGTGGAGTTTTCTCACCTTCATTATTTAACATTTACCTAAGTAGTTTACCGGCACCACCAGAAGGAATAACCATTACGTCAAATGCAGACGACTGCACTGGGCTTAAGAAAAAAACTGTAACAACTCACTAATGTCCGAAACGCCTACCTTAACACCGTGAATGAACGGTTTGAAGCCAGAAAATTGAAACTGGCTACTGAAAAGTCCACTTCCACACTTTTCACCGCATGGACAAAGGAGGTAAATACAAACTTAACATCTGCATTGACAACATACTAATTTCTACGGCCAAAAACCCAAAACTGCTGGAGGTACATTTTATCCACTACTTAAATTCAACGCTCATGCTCAACAAGTGAACAAAAAACAAAAAAACGGGAATAATTCACTGAAAGATCTAGCGGGTAGTTCATGGGGTAAGGATAAAAACACAATAATGATAGCATATAAAGGAATAGGAAGGCCTTTCATAAATTACGCTGCTTCCATATGGACCACCCCAAGTCACTGACACAAACTGGAATGAGTTAAAAATAATACAGAACGCAGCCTTGCGTACAGCAACCGGATGTCTAGATGGCCCACCGAGATCACCCTCACGAGGAATGTAACATATAGCCAGTCCATGAACATAACGAAACGCTTACCAAACAATATCTATGGGCCTGTATAAAGAGCACTATCCCTACAATGGCACCTTATTCATGACAACACCACTTAAAGACATAAGAAAAACTGCAAAATGCTTCCTACAAGATGTTAGAAACAATCAAATCATCGGTAACGTCGACGTGCCTGTGTATAAGACGGGCTTAAAAAAGTATACAATATACATACCAAGGTTGTTGAAGACACAATAAAGAACAACGTCCCGAATCGAGTTCTTAATAGTGAGCCACCACAAATCGCTTCCGAAGAAGTGAAACTACCACGCAGCACCAGAATTATCCTAGCGCAGCTAAGATCCAGTTGGTCACGCATCTTAACTATCATGTTAGTCACGCATCCTAACTACATGAGTTAAAGTGACAAGGGAATTATTGCCAAGTGTCCCCATGTGGGGGCACGCCACATGATACTAACCACCTTTTCAATTGTCCAGAGAAACCAACCGACCAGACGAAGAACAATCTGTGGTACCGCCCAAGATCTGAATCTGGACTTGGAGCCGGAAGAATAGCACCACATTTCGTCGCTTCAACAACAACAACATTAGTGTAGAAAACTTAACAAACAACTTCTCCATTTAGCGTATTGTTATAATGTTGATATTTAAATATGCCGCCTAATTTTATTATTTGTTTTTACTATTGGCAACCCTGCATTGTTGAAAGTAAAATGTGTGTGACTCAGTCAGTTGTCTACTTTTGACAGAACACATGTTACAAAACTTTATGTGAATAAAATTCAATATTTTGTAAAACCTATAAGTTTATAAAAGTTATTACATGGTGTCAGGTGTTAAACCTGTAATTGTTTATAGAAATATATAATCTGGTTTGTTGTGTAAAACGAATGTGTAAACGAATCTGTTGTACTTTTTTTGGAGAAAAGTTACAAGTCGTGAAAACGTAAAAAAAAAACAAAATAAAGGTTAGAAAAACCAAAATGGCAACCATTTATGATAGATTGCCTAAACCTCTTTCAGCAAATGATTTGCCAAACGAGTGGCCACAATGGAAAAGATTTTTTAAAATTTATCTTAATGCTAATGGATTTTCTGATAAAAAGGAATTCGTAAAGTTGTCAAAATTTTTATGGCTAGTGGGTGAACATGGTGTACGCATATACAATACGCTATTTCCGAATGATATTACAATTGAGGGAATGTTGAATATTGTTGAAAAATCATCAACTACAAAAACTGAAACAGATGATTCAAATAAACAAACACTTACTGCAGTTCTTAAAGCATTCGATAATTCACATCCACATCGCAATTTAGCGATGGAATCTTTTAAGTTCCATACAATGTCACAAAAAGAAAAACAACCATTTTCGGAATATGAAACAGAGCTACGTACACAAGTTCAGTATTGTTTATTCGAATATACAAAGTGCAAGTCATCATTTCATGATCGTATGTTGCGATATCGCATTGTTTTGGGTGTGTATGACAAGAAGTTGCAAATGAAATTGCTTGATGACAAATATGATAAGTTAGACGAAATAATAGAAGTTTGCAAAGTGTTTGAAGCTGCTTCTATAAATAAGCGTTTATAGGCAGCAATACCATCGCAATATACTAATACATCAAGGTTAAATGTAAATGTTGCTGAAACGCATGTTATGGAATCATTGTGTGGCGCAAATAGTGATCCAGCAATAAATGTGGCTAATAAATGTGAGCGAAAGTATTCATGTTCTAATTGTGGTCAACCGTACAATGGAAACTATCGCAGTTTTTGTCCAGCAGCCAAAATAAATTGTAATAATTGTGGAAAATTGGTCATTTCCAAAAATATTGTCGCTCGCCAAGAACAAAATCACAATCTACAACTAAAAATAAATCAGTGGAAAGTAAAATTAATATTGTAAAGCCGATTGACTGGAGTACAGGTAATTTTTCTTTTAGCTGTGGTGTTGCCAATGGTGACTTGATTATAAATAATTTTGATTCTAGCTCAATAAATTTAAATTTTTCGGGTATGGTTAATAGTGTAAGCAGCTGCTTCAAATATTATAATGTTCATGGACAATTAATAAAGTTTAAATTAGATACTGGAGCTGACATCAGTTCCATACCGATAAGTTTCATTGATAAAATGGGTTGTAAAAATAATTTAAGTAGAACTTCTCTTGTTGTCAGCGATTATAGTTTGAATAAAATAGTTGTATTTGGATCCATTAAATTAAATTGTGTTGATGTTGATTCTGGTGATGAGCATGAGGCCATATTTTATGTTGTTGATGATTGTCATGAGTCTTTGTTGGGAATAAATGAATGTATTTCGTTTGAATTAATAAAACAAGTTTTGAGTATTCAGACGTTGCCATCCAAATCCAGTTATTTTGTTGATCAGTTCAAAGATGTATTTGATGGTCTTGGTATGTTGTCGGGAAAGTGTACACTTCGTTTGAAACAGGGTTTTTTACCAGTCTTGCATTATAGAAAGCGTTTTCCATTGGAGCTGTTGGATCGATTCAAAAATGAATTGCATAGACTTGAGAAGATGAAAATAATCAGTGTTGTTGATTATCCAACAGATTGGGTAAGTAATGTACAAACGGTGGAAAAATCTAATGGCACTTTGCGTATTTGTCTTGATCCAAAACCATTAAATAAGTGTATTAAACGCGAACATTATCTGATTCCGATGTCTGAGGATATCACTAGTCGTCTTTCGTGAAGTCGTGTATTTACTGTATTAGATTTGAGTAATGGTTTCTATCAAATGATTCTGGAATCAGACAGTGCGGATTTGACTACTTTTATGACACCGTTTGGTCGTTATCGTTGGGAGCGTGTTCCTTTTGGACTCTGTTGCGCGCCAGAAATGTTTAAAATAAAATGTTACAAATATTTGGCGACATCCCTGGTGTGGAAATATATTTTGATGATATGTTTGTACCCGGTGTTGATGAGAAAAATCATGATGCAACGTTGTTAACTGTTTTGGAACGTGATTGGCAAAACAATGTGAAATTTAATGAGAATAAGATTCAGTATCGTATGTCATGTGTGAAGTTCATGGGAAACATAATTTCTTTTGGTTCGATAACGCCGAATAGGAAACATTTAACGGCAATAAGTGATATCCCTCAACCAACGGATAAATCGGCTGTTAAGCGATTGTTGGGTTTATTTAAATACATCAGTCCATATGATGCCTAACTTTTCGCAGCGATCTCTTAACCTTCGACTTTTGACTCACGATGATGTTGCGTGGCGATGGGGTGATAAACAGGAAACTGAGTGGAGAGATTTAACATCGTCAATTGTAATTACGCCTGTATTGGCAATTTATGACCCCAAAGTCCCAGTTGTCGTTCAAACTGATAGTTCCAAGGATGGAGTTGGCAGTGTTTTATTGCAGAATGGACAGTTGCATATGCGTCTCGGAGATTAACGGTTTCTGGGCGGAAGTGGGCGCAAATAGAAAAGGAGCTTCTGGCCATTGTTTTTACGTGTGAGTGTTTTCACTACTTTTTGTATGGACGAGATTTTGTTGTGCAGTCTGACCACAAGCCACTTGAACCTTTCTTTGAACGTGGTATAGATGATGTGTCTGCGCTTCTTCAAAGAATGTTTTTGCGATTATTAAAGTATCCTGGATTATCTATAGTATACATTCCTGGAAAGGATATGTTATTTGCGGATTGTTTGTCGCGCGCAACAGTTGCTGAATCATATGTTGAGAATGATGGACTAAATAGTATGGTTCATTCCATTCAGAAGGTGTGTATGTCACAGGAAAATTACAATTTTTATGTGGATGTTTTACGTAAGGATGAACAGTATTGCCGCATAATTAAGTATGTTGAAACGAACTGGCCGTCATATCACAAGCTTGACAAGCTTTTCGCAGCGTTTTTACAGAATAAAGGATGATCTGCATTTTGAGGACGGAGTATTTTTAATGGGTTGTCGTATTGTCGTACCGAATGAACTACAGTGAAAGATATTGTGTGTCATGCATTATGCTCTTTTCGGTATCGAAAAAACGTTAGCGTATGCACGTGAAAGATTTTATTGGCCAGATATGTCACGTCAAATAAAGGATCTGGTCCAGGATTGTCGCGTATGTGAACAGTTTGCGCGAAACAATCAAAATGAGCCATTACACCAGAATAAAATTCCAGAGTATCCGTGAGAAACGGTTGCTATGGATTTATTTTAATATGCGAGAAAGGACTTTATTTCAATTATTGATGCGTATTCCGGTTTATTGGTGTGTAAACGGCTAGCAAACAAGACATCAGGTCATATTGTGGAGATTATCCTTCAGATTTTTTCGTATTATGGCTACCCAACCAGAATTTGTGCAGATAACAGTCCATTCGGTTCACGAGAATTTGATAGATTTGCAAATGATGTTAACTTGAAGTTTGATTTCTCAAACCCGAGATACCCACAAAGCAATGGACTGGCCGAAAAGGGTGTAGCTATTGCTAAAAATATTGTGAATCGTTGTTGTGAAGTTGGTGGAATTTCGGGTTTGGAATACAAAATTTTCGAATATAATGCTACGCCTGTTGCGAGTATGTGGTTTCATGGTGAAATTAGTAAATGTTTTAATGATCGATCATATATTGTGGATGATAAATTTGGAAGCTTGTTTCGTCGTAATCGTAGGCAGATTGTCAAAGCGAAGTTTAGTAAGACAAATAATAATTGTGATGGAATGAATGGGGCCCGTTTTGGTCATCACAAAAATCAACACAATCAACAACCTAAACAACCAAATATTAGTAATGGTATTGATTTTGCAGGGTTGAGTAATCGTGACCTGTCGAAAGAGTCAAGCTCTACGGGAAAACAGGATCTTGAGGGTTCATATGCAACTGACATTTCCGAAGAAATCAATGTTAACTTAGAAACGTTTGATAATAATTTGCAACCACCTGCTTCGACTTTAACGGTACCTTATACAACGCGTAGCGGTCGGGTTATAAACCAACCTGACCGATATGGAGAGTGGATATAAAAAAAATAACGAAGCGTGTTATAATGTTGATATTTAAATATTCCGCCTAATTTTATTATTTGTTTTACTATTGGCAACCCTGCATTGTTGAAAGTAAAATGTGTGTGACCCAGTCAGTCGTCTACTTTTGACAGAATACATGTTACAAAACTTTATGTGAATAAAATTCAATATTTTGTAAAACCTATAAGTTTATAAAAGTTATTACATGCTGCTTTCAATAATTACACATTTTGTGAAAACACGACATTTAATCTGCATCATTCTAAAGTTTTCCGACTGCGCCTATTTTGAAGCAACTAATTACTAAAGTCTGGGTTAGCTCCAAAAAATAGTTTTCAAAGAAATTCGTTAACACAATCTATGAACAAATTGAACAAATCAATGATATTTAAGATACTTCTCATTCATTATTCGATCCCATCGTCATCAAAGTAATATACCAAATTTCGAGGTATCAATTTCAATTTGAATTTACTGAAAAAAAACAACAACAATTGCATAATAACTTTTTTCAGTTGTTAAAGTAAATTCACGTATTTAAGTCAAATCGAACACCCTCATATAACAAACAGTGCAACTTGTGGCAAAATGTTGAACTCATCCATTGCTTTTATAACAATTTTAAAATAAGCAATAAAACTCTTGAATCTAGTACCGAACCAATGTTGTGCTATTTTTTTTATTAAATTGAGCAAACAAACGTCTTTAAATGTTTGCTCAAAATAAAAATATTTCACGTAGAAGATCACAATTTAGTTCGTTTATTGAACGTACATTACATATTGTATTCTAAATAGAAATAAAAAATCTAAATTAAATAAAACATTGCAGATTTATTTATATTTTTTTTCAAATGAATTGTTTGTTATGTAATTAAAAAACTGTACGTAATGTTTGTATTTTGGTTTAATTTCAGATTATATTATCGCGAATACATCTTAGAACCAAAAGAATTTAGATTTTTTGATGTGTCTCAGCTATTGGTATGTATCCGTGATAAAAATAAATTAGTACTCAAAATAAACGAAAATAACCGGTGTATTTTCAAGCACTTGTGTAGTTTCAATTAGTGTGGGACTCAAACCATCACCTATTACATTTTTGTATTATTACAGCAAATAACAGAACATTACTACCGAAATCCATCAAAACCAGCAATCAACGATGTAGCTGTTCGTAAATTTTGTATTAAAGAAAATCGTATAAAGTTGAAATATCATTACGATACTGATTGTATAACAGCATCAACTCGAGAATTTGCTCGTCCACCAAAACCAGATTATGGACAAGAAATAAAATACGATCCAATGTTAACCTCCGGGTATATTGTATGGAGAAGTTTAATCAAATTTTTATTCGAAACAACAAACAAATTTTAAAATTTGTTTTTATTTTCAGTCGAATCCACTTGATCCGCATCCAACAGATCTTGATTTATATCTTTTACTTTTGGAACAGTTGAATGTTGAGGAAAAGGCTGTAAAAGAGTTTGTATCACGTGTCGAAGAGTTGAAATCAATTCTAGAAACTCGAAAGCATCAAATGAAAACACCAATCCTGTTGTTTAGTGTTTTTGATCCATTACGAAATGAGGGTCCGAGACGAATTCGTTTAGAGAAATATGAAGAGAAACGTGAGCGTGAGGAGCTTATGAAATCGAAACCAGCCGATTTCTTGGCCCCGTATATAATTCGATTTCCAAAAGATGGAACTAAACCAACAAAAGAGGAATCACTTCAAGCATACAATAGTTGTCTTAATGATATAAAATTGGGATATTTGACAATGTTGAATGAACTTCAACGAAGATATGATGAGGCAGCAAATGAGTCGAAATCGATTAAGAAATTCACAGAAAAATTTCAAGATCAATTTAATGATTTTGACTATGAAAATTTAATAAAAGAAGGGTAAGGACTTACAAAGACATTAATAACTTGTGAATATTTATATTGAAATTTTTTTTAGTGACATTGTGGATAGAAACAAAAGAATACTTCAACTACGTCTAGTGAATCTTCATAATGAATCACAACAGAAATATACAAATGTTAAAGCTTCTTTGAAGAATGATCCACGTTTAAATTTTGATTAAATTATTTTTTATCTACTCAATCGTTAATTTATTTTTGATTATTTTTAATTTTTTATTTTGATTCAGATTCTTTGCATTTAATAATATTAAATTGATTGTAGCTATAAATCGTCTTTTAATTTAAGTAAATGGATATCCAGAGCTTCCTTGCAACATTTTTTTTTAAAGTTTTATTTGGACAAAAACATCAGCGAAAATCTACAACATAGGCAAGGGGTTACTTAGCGTTTTGAAAACCAGAAAAATTAGTTGTTACAAATGAGTTGGCTCATGGCTGGCGAATGGCATATAAACTGAAAGGTGAGTTCAAAACAAGCATTCTACTGAAATTTGAGCAAAATCCAACAAAAGGTTGAGAACTGGCAGCATATTAGGTGGATATTTTCGGTTTATACGGAAAATTTGTGACTGTTGCAATTTTTTGTTTTATGGCCAGTTTGAGGTGGCAATCGTCCAATTTTGACTATTTTGCGGTACATTAATGTCCAGAGCTTCCTTGAAACATATTTTTTCAAAAGTATTTTTCATTCATCTTACTGGAAGGTGTGTCCAAAACATTCACCGTGTCAAGTTTGAGCTTAATTGGTTAGCGGGCTTAGGCATAGCACCAATTTTCGTTTCGTATGTAAAATTTTCGGTTTTTGATTTTTCGCCTGTTTAAGGTAGCAAACCTGGTATTTTGACTAATTTCGCTTAAATAGACATCTAGAGATTCCCGCCAGCATATTTTTTCAATTTTTTTTTTGACAAATTTTTTTCAAAATATGCTAAGGCTTATTTATATCTTATAGCCTTACCTCTTTTTTAGCGAAAAAAAAGTGGTCGCAAATCTCGGGGAGTGAAATATAAAATGAAAGGTGAGTCCAAAACATTCCCCGTACTCAAGTTGTAGCTCAATTGGGTTTAGCCACAGCACCAACTTTCGTTTCGAATGTAAAATTTTTGATTTTCGATTTAGGGCATGTTTTGTTGAAAGTAGAATATTATTGTTATGTTGGTAACACTTATACGTTTGTAAAAATGAAATGTAAAATACACTCTGTTGTAATCAAAATGAATATTTTAATATTAAATAAAATTACTTTTATATATTTAATTTTAACAAACAATCTTTTATTTAATTAATTCACTCTATAGCTCTTTACATTCTTTTCTTGTACTAAAATAATAACTAAAACATCCAGCTGTCAAAATATAATATTACATTACCCAGGATACCATCTCCCCTTTTTTCGACTTAGCTACTCTGACGCTTGTCAAGTCTCTTTTTAGAATCAGATATTAATTCATTATCCTCACTATCCATTGCTCTCTCTTTTGAAGTTATTGTTTCGCTCCCCATTGTTACGTTTTCAGTTATTGATTCGTTATCCGATTGTGTTGGAATTTTCCTAATATGTGAAACATTTCTTTTGTATATTTTTCCAGTTGTTTTATTTTTTAATGTGACCTCACTCCCTTTCTTGTTCAGAATAGTATATTCATCAATTCCAAAAGTTGGTGTCAATTTTTTCTCTTTGATCAAATTTTGTAATAGACAACGTCTGCGATTTCAACATTGCTTTGAATAGCATGTCGTTTCTGATCTTCCTTTATTTTTCCGATTCCTTTATTTATTCTGTCTGTACCTCGAATGCCATCATACCTTAATGCAATGAATTCTTCCTCTAATATTGTTGGAATTTTATCTCGAATTTTCCTACCATACATCATTTCGGCTGGCGGTTTTCCTGTGGTTGAATGAGGTGTGTTGTAATACATTGTTAGAAAATTAAGTAGTTCCATTTTCTAGTCTTTATTCAATATTTGACTGATTTTGAGTCTTTTTAAGATAGTGCGATTTTGGCGTTCAACCTCACCATTCTGTTGAGGCCAATAAGGCGTGGTTAAATTAAGTGTGATATTATATTCTTTACAGAATTCATCAAAATCAGAACTGATGAACTGTCTTCCAATATCTAATGTCATTGTTTTTGGATATCCTAAACGACAAAATATACGTTTTAATCGATCAACAGTTTCGTTTGCTGTAATTTTTTTCATTATCTCTATTTTGAGATATCTGCTAAAATAATCTATTACAACTAGTAGATAATCTCCAGATGGAAGTTGTCCTAAAAAATCAATTGCAATATCCATCCAAGCTGAATTTGGTAATAATTTTCGCATCATAGGTTCTGGCGTCGATGGTGTTGAAACGAGAAGACATCCTTGACATCCTTTGACATAATTCTCGACCATTCGATCAATTTTAGGCCACCAAACTTTTTCACGAAGTCTTCTTTTCATCAGAGTCTCACCTGGGTGACCTTCATGTCCAAGTTGTAGAATTCTTTCTCGTAAACTTTTGGGAACAACAATTCTGTTTCCACGTAACAGAATATTTCCAGACGTGCACAGTTCGTTTCAGAAAAATAAATATTGTGTTAGATTTTCATTACTCCAATTTCCTGAATCTATAGCCGACCTAATGTTTTTAATTTCCTCATCTGTCTCAGATTGTCTTTCGATTCCCTCTATATCAACTGCAACAGCTTCAATTATATATTTTATATGATGCTAACAATCTTCATCAAATGGTTCACACTCTTCTAAATTACATAGTCTTGAAAACGAATCAGCAATATTTAATTTCCCAGGTTTATATATCACTTTATACTTAAATGACTGCAACCTCAACACCCATCTTTCTATTCTTGCACAAGGCCTAGACGTTGTACAAAATATTACTTCAAGAGGTTTATGATCCGTTTTACTTGCGTAGCAAATAACTCGCGGAACATCATTTTTAAATTGAATTAAAACAGCCCCAAGTCCTACTGGACTTGCATCAGCAATGACCTGGGTTCGGTCTTTCGGATCATAATACCCTAGAGTTTTTATGTCGGCTATTATATTTTTAAGATGCTGAAATGCCTTTTCTTGTTCGAGTAACCATTCAAATTTTCGACCATTTTTAATAAGTTCTCTTAATGAGAAAGATAAGGTGGCTAAATCTGGTATAAATTTTCCTATGTAACCTACCAGTCCCAAAAAACTCCTTAGCTCATCTACATTGTTTGGCTTACGAAAGCTTTTAAGAGCTTTGATTTTCTGTTCTGATGGTGTAATACCATTTGCTGAAATGTGATGTCCAAGAAAATCCATTTTTTCCACTTTGAATACACATTTTTTAGAATTGAGAACTAAATTATTATCGGCCAATGTTGTAAGAACGTTATTTAAATTTTTGTCATGGTCTTCAGTATCTTTTCCAAAAACGATAATATCATCGACATAATTTAAACAATTTTCGCATTTAATTAATAAATTTTTCAAAGTTTTTTGGAATATTTCTGGCGCAAAATTAATACCAAACAATAATCTTTTATAACGATACAGCCCTTTCCTGGTAATAAAAGTTGTTATATATCGGCAAGTTTCTTTCGATTCTAAATGATGAAACGCGTTTTGTATACCCAGCCGTGAGAAATATTTAGCATCTTTTAATTGTGGCAGAAAATCTTCCATTGTTGTAAAGGGATGATTTTCCCTTAAAATCGCCATATTAGCTCGACGCAAATCGATACACAATCGAAGATTGCCGTTTTCTTTTATAATTCGAACCATTGGTGATACTCATTTGCTTGGCTCATGAACTGATGATATCTAAATCTACAAGTTCTTGTAACTTGTCATCGATTTTATTTTGAAGTGCGATGGGAACTCGTCGGAACGGTTGAACTATAGGTTTTACAGTTTCATCGATTGAAATTTCTATCAAAACATTATTTATTTTTGGAAATGCTTTAACTGTTGTGATTTTATTAATGTCATTAGATTTCACGCCTTGTAATAAACTATCTAAGCCTAGAGACAGAACTCCTAAGCTTTTTGTAGTTTCTTTTCCTTCTTCGATGACATAAAAACAAGCAACGATTTCATTTTTTTTGTTACCATAATCAATACTAATCTTTGCATCAAAAACTGATATAATCTTAAGAGGTGCTTGACTGGCGTATGCTTTAAAAACTTTCGTGGTAGCGGAACGTGCTACCTCATCAATTATATTATATGTTGAGCCAGAATCAATTATCATTTTAATATTTTCACCTCCAATTTTACACTGAATAATTTCTTCGCTGTCAATGCCAATACTCCAAACAAAACATTCTTCATTTTCAACATCAATTGTTGTCCTATCTTCACTTTCAATAGAACGTATTTTTATTGTTTTATGTATTTTATTATTATTGAACCTAACTGATCTATCATTTAACATTTACGTTTTCTTGATCTGCAGCATTTTGCAAAATGTCCAAATGCGTCACATTTCTCACATTTGGCTTTCCTAGCTGGATACCTTAAATTTGTAGCAATGTGTTCTTTGCTGCCGCATCTAAAACATTGAATTTTATTCTCACTGGAAATATTAGCTACATAACTTGTATGAGGTTTGAACATTATCCACAATTGATCATTTATCTGCACATGTACTTTGTAGGCTTTTATGACTTCTTCTAAAGTCATCTCTTTTTCTAAAAACTTCTTTTTTAATTCCGTTGACTCCCCACTTTGAGGTGTCATATTACGGAATATATGTCTTTCAAATGTCGAATTCCTTTTGGGTGCAAAATAATCATCCAACTTATTTATTGCAGTAGTTTGGTTTGATTTTTTCACCGTAATTTAAACTTTAGTTTGGTTAAAATTGTTTGGGTTCTTCGGTGCTAATTTATTGCAATATCAAAAACTTTAATTGTTTTCTGTTCGTCCTCTTCCACATCTGCCCCAGGGAGATTATAAAAAGTATCCTGTAATTTCATTCCACCATAGTGTAGCGATTCGCTCTTCAGTTTTGATTGACTATGTATGTCTTCCGATTTTGTATAAATAAGAAAGGCTCTCTTCCACCTCGCCCATTCGGATCTAAGCATCGATTCATCCACTGAAGAACACAAAAACGGGTTCAATGAGTTCATTTTTGTTTCATTCATCATAAAATCCAATCCCTGCAAATGTATAAAATACTACTAATTTATACAAAATTGTATGAATTTTTTTTTACTTTCCTTCTTTTCCTTTTTAATATTTTATTTTCCAAACGAAATTTATTTTCTTTGTTTTTAAGTTTTGTTTTGTTTTAATCAAATTCTATTTCACGATTACGAGTTACGACCACGCGTATTTCAGTCTATATTTTTTTTATTTTTTTGCGTTTTGTTGGTCTTACTGATTTTTTTTGTTTATTATATTTTAGTACTAAAATTTAATATAACTAAAATTCTTTTGTTTTTTTTTTTTTTAACCAACGTTTGAGTGCGTAACGAATTTAATCTAGCCTCAAAATTCGATTGGAATTTGATTTATTATTATTTTTTTTTTCTTTTTCCCTTTTGGACTTTGCAATTTTAGTTTAGTAAATATTGATAATATTTATCATTTTACCATCGTTTGGGTACGTTACGAATTTAATCTAGTCCCAAAATTCGGTTTGATTTGTAATTGCAATTATTATCATATTTAATCTATTTTGCGCAGTCATATACAAAATTTCCAGCGTTTAGGCAGTTTAAAATTTAATCAAGCGCCAAAATTCGTCTGGATTCAATAACCTAAACATGTTCATTAAATGAACCTAATTCGCTTGCCTACAATTATTAAATAAGCTTGGTATACTTTTATTAAATAATTGTTTAATCCTCGCCGCCACATGTTGTAATCCAAATGAATATTTTAATATTAAATAAAATTACTTTTATATATTTAATTTTAACAAACAATCTTTTATTTAATTAATTCACTCTATCGCTCTTTACATTCTTTTCTTGTACTAAAATATATTACATTACCCAGGATACCACACACTCTTTAATGTACTAGGTCATTCAATAAGTCCGTAGGATGACACATAGATGGCGTTACTAAAATTTTTCCATATGATTTTTATTTAGTACTAACTTTCAAACGATACGTGTATAAATTTGACAGCAATCTGACTATTTATTCGTGAGTTATAGCATTTTGTGTGAAGCAACTTTTGTTTTTGAAAAAAAATGGAAAAAAGTGAATTTCGAATTTTAATAAACCATTGCTTTTTGATGAAAAAAAATACAGTGGAAACCAAACAATGGCTTGATAAACATTATCCAAACTCTGCTCCATCGAGACAAATGGTAGAGAAGTGGATGGCTGAATTTAAATTTGGTCGTACCAGCACAAAAGATGCAGAGCCACCCAAACACACCAACACCCAAATGAGGCTGTTATTCCAGAAAACATAAAAAAAATCCACAAATCGGTTATGAACGATCGCAAATTGAAGGTGCATGAGCTAGCTGACATTGTAAAGGTAGCAAATGGTAGTGTTTTTACCATTTTACACGAATATTTGGGTATGCGAAGGCTCTGTGCAAATTGGCTGCCGCGTGAGCTCACAGTCGCCAAAAAACAACAACGAATCGATGCTTCAGAGGAGTCTTTGGCGCTATTAAACCGCAATAAAAGGGAATTCTATCGTAGATATGTGACAATGGATGAGACATGGCTTCACAATTACACACCAGATTCCAAAAGACAGTCAGCTGAGTGGACAGCAGTCGACGAACCGAATCCAAAGCGAGCAAAGACGCAACAGTCGGCCGGTAAGGTGATGGCGTCTGTATTTTGGGATACGAACGGAATAATATTCATCGACTATCTCCAAAAAGGAACCACCATCAACAGCGAGTATTACTGTGAACTTTTGGATCGATTGAAGGCTGAAATCGCAAAGAAACGGCCACATTTGCAAAAGAAAAAAGTGTTGTTTCACCAAGATAATGCACCGTGTCACAGATCGATGAAAACGATGGCAAAATTGAATGAATTGGGCTTTGAATTGCTTACCCACCCACCATATTCTCCAGATTTAGCCCCCACCGACTTTTTCCTGTTTTCAGATCTCAAGAGAATGCTTGCTGGAAAGAAATTTAAGTCCAATGATGAAGTAATCGCTGAAACTGAGGCCTATTTTGACGAGAAAGAGAAATCGTACTATAAAAGTGGTATAGAAAAGTTGAAAAATCGCTATACTCGTTGTATCGCCCTCGAAGGCAACTATGTTGAATAAAAAAATCGAGTTTTGTCAAAATTTTGTTTTTTTCTTACTTATCCTACGGACTTATTGAACGACCTGTTAATGTCTAAAATACATAACCGCGTTTATTTAATACGGACTCTTTATTGTTAATTTCTGTAATAACATATCAGTTTTACAACAGGTTATGGCCCAGTCCATCGTTGAAAATTAAATAATACAATTCAATTACTATCTGGATAATAATATAAATAATTTTATTATTAATTTTTAGAAAAATGTCGAGCACCACGTTTTCAATACCAAAACTCATTGGAAGGGAAAATTATGATTCCTGAAGGGTTGCTGTTAAAGCATATCTTCAACATGAAGAGTTGTGGGATTGCATCATCAAAGATGACCAAAAACCAGAGAGTGTAACGAAGGTATTGGCAAAAATAACATTACAATTACATAACAACAACTAGTTGATCCTGTTAATTATGTACATGTGCAAGATGCCAAATCAGCAAAAGAAGCTTGGAAAAATTTGGAAAAAACGTTTGCGGATTCAGGGCTAACACGAAGAGTTGGTTTATTGAGAAGTCTAATAACCACCAGATTGTCTGATTGCACATCAGTAGAACATTATGTGAACCGAATCTTAACAACTGCTTATAAACTAAATGCGATTGGTTTTACAGTTGGCGATTAATGGATTCGTACTTTATAATTGGCTGGTCTTCCAGACCAGTACAGACCAATGATAATGGGTATCGAAAGTTCTGGAATAAAAATCAGCGCAGATTCGATCAAGAATAAATTGTTACAAGATGTCAGAAATGAATCTTAGAATAGTAGCACCGTTGCGTTAATTAGTAAAAATCAAACATCATTTAAAAAGGGTGATTTTTAATCTGTGTAACAAACGACTGTAACAAACGCGAAAAAAAGGCAAAATGAAACAAAAGGCTCGTCAGGAAAAACATTTTATACATCATTCATGAGTGCAGTGAATAATACTGAATGGTATTTCGATTCAGCTGCAACGTCACCTATGACAATACCAGTGGCGAAGCGTGCTTCTGTAACTAGGGTAGACATATTCAAAAGCTTTATTAATTTGTCAGTAGAAACTAATTATTGTACATTAAGATGAGAGGACAGAAATCTAAGGTTTTTGGAGGTATGTGGAGTTTGTGAGTCGAAGCGCCAACCGAGATTTGCACCCACATTTAAAATGACTTGCGTCCGTGCATCATATACTATATTTTTTATTCGCCGCAAACAAAATATTTAAAAAAAGATTGTTCAATCTAAATCAAAATTAAAAATTTTAAAAATTTTGAAATAAAAATATTTTGTACAAAAGATAAAAGATATTGTAGATTAACAAAAACATTGTTTTAAGTTTTAGGGAGCGATGAATCTATATATATAAAATTCTCGTGTCACAGTGTTTGTAATTAAACTCCTCCGAAACGGCTTGACTGATTTCCATGAAATTTTATGTGTATATACGGTAGGTCTGAGAATCGGTCGTAAACTATTTTTTATACCCTTAAGTGATAAGGGGGGCACTCCCCCCAAAATTTTTTTGTATTTTTCAGACAAAATTTTTTATTTTTATTTTTTTATGATTTGACATTAAAAAATACATATAATCCCTAATTTTCCCCCTTCTACCACCAACTCCCATTTTTTAATTGCGATATTAGTACTGAAATACTCTTCAATTACTCCTCCGAAACGGCTTGACTGATTTCCATGAAATTTTATGTGTATATACGGTAGGTCTGAGAGTCAGTTGTAAACTATTTTTTATACCCTTAAGTGATAAGGGGGGCCCTCCCCCCAAATTTTTTTTGTATTTTTGAGACAAAATTTTTTATTTTTATTTTTTTATGATTTGACATTAAAAAATACATATAATCCTTCATTTTCTCCCTTCTACCACCAACGCCCATTTTTTAATTGCGATATTAGTACTGAAATACTCTTTAATTACTCCTCCGAAACGGCCTGACTGATTTCCATGAAATTTTATGTGTATATTCGGTAGGTCTGAGAATCGGTTATAAACTATGTTTTATAGCCTTAAGTGATAAGGGGAGCCCTCCCCCCAAACATTTTTTGTATTTTTCAGACAAAATTTTTTATTTTTATTTTTTTATGATTTGACATTAAAAAATACATATAATCCCTAATTTTCCCTCTTCTACCACCAACCTACATTTTTTAATTGCGATATTAGTACTGGAATACTCTTCAATTACTCCTTCGAAACGGCCTGATCGATTTCCATGAAATTTTATGTGTATATACGGTAGGTCTGAGAATCGGTCGTAAACTATTTTTTATACACATAAGTGATAAGGGGGGCCCTCCCCCCCAAAATGTTTTGTATTTTTCAGAAAAAATTTTTTTATTTTTATTTTTTTATGATTTGTCTTTACAAAATACATATAATCCCTTATTTTCCCCCTTCTACCACCAACCTCCGTTTTTTAATTGCGATATTAGTACTGGAATACTCTTCAATTCTCAGTAGTCAACAACTGATCAATCTATTAATCTATCTATCTATCTTCTATCTACATATCTATATATGATAAATACAAATGCAAATGTTCGTTGGTTCAAAATAGGCAATCTAGGAATGTACTGGATCGATTCTCTTGAAATTTGGACACAATGTTGCATTCAGAAAGGTTATTATATATTTTTTTTTAGCGATATGCGTTTCATATAGGAATGTAAGCTGTCGACAAGCGCCCCTCACCTGCATTAATCTCAATTCAATCTTTTTATGGTCGAGTTTCACTTAAAGACTTAATTTAATCGATTAGTTATGTATGGGTGATCTGATCACCCATATATAGTTTTGTCCAATTTATCAACCATATTTGCTGATTACCGGTTAATTGTATAACCACTCCAGTGTCCAGTGTTATTGTGTAACCAGTATGTTTATGTTTGTTAATGACTTTGTATAACAACACTTTGACCTAAATGGAAGTAGTGCTAACCACTAGACCATTCAACACATTTGTACATACATTTATATACATACGGTCATAAAAATGTTCTATTTCATTTTTGCTCATTGCATGGAAATTGGCTCTATTGTATATTTTACCAAATACTTCTACACGGAATGGCATTTTGATAATTTTTTTGAAAACCAGATTTCAAAAAACGATTTTGTGCATTTGTTCAAAACAGCAGTTGACATGATGTATGTGATACATATATAAGTTTCAATAGGTCAGGTTGACAAAACGCCTGCTTGAGAACATATGAGAAGATTCAATGCTCGGACAATAAACGAAGTGACAATTAATAAAGTCGGCAATAAATTTCAACCGGGATATAATTTTTGTCAATAAAAGAAGGATTAATGATTCGAGGGGAAGATTTCCACATTTGGAAATGCCGTCAATTGTTTCACCAATACATGGTAGATATGTATGCAAAAACATTCGAAACAGAACGTTTAATATTCATTCGATTAAATCAAACCAAGCTTTTCTCTGAAGTACCAGTATATTTGCGAGAGCCAATTTAATATGACGGTTATTCACAACTAACGCACACACACAAAATCATCTCAAATGCACACGGCAAATATCCGATGCCAGCTTCGATAAAGATTTGTAGGAAGTTGTGACGAAAAATATGTAACATGAGTTTTCCAGAACACTGAATCCACTGAATCCAAAGTACGCAAAGTGATATCACCAAGGATTCAGTCAGTTACACGAAATTCAGTTACATGAAACGATGATCCTTTATATAAAAGAAGAGCCGCAGCAGATGGCGGTAAGGTAACAATATATAGATATGCGAAACGGGAACATGGAAATAGTTCCATAAACATGGATGGTTGTTCCATATTAATCCTTTGCTACAAAGAACATACAGATCGCACATAAACTTGGAATACGGTATATACGTCAAATCAGTCAAATACGTAAGTTAGAAAGTACTTTAATAAAGGCAACATTTCAGTTTTAGCGTGCTACAATGAAGCAGCACTGGGATGTATGTATCATTCATCAATGACACGTGCAGCACTTCACCTCCAAACTAAGTTCGAGCTATGTTTAAAATCATGCTGACCGCTTACTGTTCTTCATCTACAAGAACGTTATGGGAAAAAATATAAATCGCACATGGTTGATGATATTTCCTGTCCTATATAGCAAAATGATTGAAGATCTGTGCGTAGTATTAGCGAACTTAGTTCTCAATCAATTATTAATGCTACCGTCGAATCGATTTGCTCCGTCGGTCAATGTGAAATTACGTCGTTAATATAAATACAATACTGATGATTAGGTTTAATATAAGTACAATACGGGTGATTAGCATTTCAATTCAAAAGATCACAATTGTCAATTAAATTGATGTTTGCAATCACCATAAAAAAAGATCACGCTCAATCATTAAAAGTGCGCGCTTTAGATGTAGAACGGATTGATTTTCGTATGGACAATTATGTTGCGTAGATAGAATAGAGGCATAAAACTAGATAACCTCTATATCTGAACCAACAATGGAGCCACAACAAATAATGTATAACCTGCAGAAGCATCGAGAAATTGAACATTAGAAACCTGTAGGTTCTCTTTTCTTAGTGAGCACTCAGCACATTGAACATATGGGTACTGCGAACATTTGTAAATCTATTTATGTTCTGTATTATGTTATATATAGAGATGACACACCTCTACTAATTCAACAAGTTGCTTAAGTTTTTTTTTGCTTACTTGAAAACTTATTTGATCGCTAATTTTTCATATATCCGAACTGATCAGTAAGAATGCTGAATATTTTTCATCCATATTTTTAAAAAGATAAATTAAAAATTATGCGATTATTCTCATTACCACTTTTTGAAATCATTGCTACTACGTCAACAAAATGTCTGTGCACAAGCTTTATTTATAAGCGTAGCAAAGCACGCCGGGTCCTGCTAGTATTAAACATAAAATTCTTTGTAAAAGTATAAATAAACTTTTTCAAAATTCTAAAAATATTCCAAAAATTATAATAAAATCCAAAATTTAGACTTTTTCAACATTCCAAAAATTTTCTAAAAATTATTAAAAAATCAAAAATTGAAACTAATTCAAAATTCCAAAATTCTAAAATTAATGCAAGAACTATAACAAAATCAAAAATTCAAACTTTTCCTAGAACTCTTAAAATATTGCAATAATTATAACAAAATTAAAAATTCAAACTTTTCCCAAAATGCCAAAAATATTGCAAAAATTATAACATAATCAAAGATTGAAACTTTTTTCAAAATTCTAAAAATATTCCAAAAATTAATCCAAAATCAAAGATTCAAATTTATTTTCCAACTGTTCCTGTTATTCAAAAGTCGTAGAATCGAATTCAAAATCACACATCACACAAAAAATTGCTCAAGAAACATCTAACTAATAATTACAATTTTTGTCAAAAATGTTTTACATAATATGTTTCTCAAAAAATTTGGAAACAAAATATATAAACAGAAATAGACATAAACAAAAATGTCTATCCAAGAAGGAACAAAAGTTGAAAATTTGTTGTTGTTGCTATTGCTTATTTTGGTAGTCATAATTTGAAACGTCTACTGCAGACTGCAGTGAGAAAAACATTTTTGTTTGTTTGTACATGAAACTGGGAAACGTTTGTATTAAAGTTTCGGGAACATAGCTGAATTGTTTTTGTTCTAATTATTGTATTAAAACTTAATGATTTTCTTAGAACGTTTGACAAAATAGTATTAAGTCGACATTATGCGAACAATATGAAAATAAAGTTTCATATTTATATTATGTTTGGGTAGACACTGTCTAGTGTGTCTATACCAACGCTTCGCCACTGGACAATACACCGTACGTTATTAAACGATATTTCAGAACCAGTGAACAGTGAAGTCGTAACTGGTAACAGTTCCCGTATGACAGTTGAAGCTGTTGGTAATATCAAATTAAATATTAATGTTGATAAAAATATCGAAGAAGTTAACGTCAAAAATGTATTGTTCGTTCCAAATTTGTGTGCAAATCTTTTATCTATTAGTCAGATAGTTAATACAGATAAAAAGCAATTTTTGATAAATCAGGGGCTAAAGTGTATAGAGCTGAAAATGAATTTATATAGCTACAGCATATCGTCGCAATGACTTGTTTGTTTTAAGTCAACCCAAACAGGAGTTTGCAGCTAGCCGTATACGAGTAAATGATCGAGCAACTTTATGGCATCGTAGAATGGGTCATATTAATTTTGATAGTCTGCATAAATTAAAAGTCGATCAAACTGAAGGCATTGATTTCAACAAAATAGAAAATCGTCAATGTGAAATTTGTTTAAAAAGAAAACAAACTCGACTTCCTTTTAAAAATGTTGGAACGCGTGTAAAAATGTAAGAACGCGTGTCAATGGTTCAGAATATTGTAATGCTCCGTTTCAAGCATTGTTTCGTAAAACTGGAATCCAACATCAGTTAACGACCGTATATACACCAAAACAAAATGGTCTATGCGAATAAATAGGACGCTAGTGGAGAAAGCACGTTGCATGTTGTTTGATGCAAAACTGGATAAGAAATTTTGGGCTGAAGCTATAAACACCGCAGCATTTATTATCAATTGCTCACCCCATCGATCATTAGAACAAAAAACACCGGAAGAAATGTGCTCCGGCCGAAAACCAAATTTGAAGAGGTTACGAGTATTTGGTTGTTGTTGTCATGTTCATGTGCCAAAACAGAAACGAAAAAATTTTGACACGAAGTCTGAACAGTGTATTTTCGTAGGGTACAGTGATGAATCGAAAGCGTATAGAGTCTACAATCCCGAAAAGAAGAAAACAGTTATCAGTCGTGATGTTATTTTCTTCGAGAATCAGCATTATGAAAATCAGTCGGATGTGCAGTTAAATAGTACAGAGTACTATCACATATTTTAAAAATTTGATTCAGTGGGAGATACGGAGGAAGAACAAACTGAAAATATAATCACCATATAACCCCTTACCTGTTTTTTTAGCGAAAAAAAAAAGTTGTCGCAAATCTTGGGGAATGGCATATAAAGTGAAAGGTGGGTCCAAAACCATCCCCTACCTCAAGTTATAGCATAATTGGTAAGCGGGTTTAGCTACAGCCTGCAGCTTTGGTTTCAAATGTAAAATTTTTGCTTTTCGATTTATGGCCTGTTTAAGGTAGCAAACCTGGTATTTTGACTTATTTCGCTTAAATTGACATCTAGAGATTCCAACCAGCATATTTTTTCAATTTTTTTTTTGACAAAAATTTTGCAAAATAAGCATGTACTGTTTTTAGCGAAAAAAAAAGTTGTCGCAAATCTTGGGGAATGGCATATAAACTGAAAGGTGGATCCAAAACCATCCCCTACCTCAAGTTATAGCATAATTGGTAAGCGGGTTTAGCCACAGCACCAGCTTTGGTTTCAAATGTAACATTTTTGCTTTTCGATTTATGGCCGGTTTAAGGTAGCAAACCTGGTATTTTGACTAATTTCGCTTAAATGGGCATCTAGAGCCTTGGTTCTCAAACTTTTTGAAGTCGGGGAACACTAAACTCTGATATATTTTTAGGCGGAACATCTACAATACAGCATACACTTTACAACAGGGTGCGAGGGCGGCTAACATTTTTGAAACCAAAATTGCAATAAAAAACAGAATAATGTTTGCCAAAACACTCCATTATTTACTACGTTTTCATGCTTAGCTCAAATCGATTTGAAAACCAAATTCGAATTGAATTCACCATGAAAACATCAACAATTACAGTTTGGAATACTATTTATTTATAAATACGATCTCGATTTTTTTTGGTATCGTATCGTTATCCAAATATTCGAAAATACATGAAAACGGAAAACTGGATCGTGTCATGCGCAGCAAAATGTTTGTTTGTTTTTAATTACAAAACAACTAATTTCACATTGATTTATAAAATGTTTATTTCATTAACTTTATTTAAAAGGAAAATACAATATCAAGCATAAAAAAATAAAATATTGAACACAATTAATGAAAAACAATTAAACGCTTTTTGACCTTTTGACAGTTTTTCAACACAGTTTTAAAAGCGTTTTCAACCCGTTTTCAATCCAATCATGAAAACACTTTACAGTTTGAAAACGGGATGAGGATTCAATTCTTTTTCGATCTGCATGAAAACGTAGTAATTATAAAGCAAAAAGGAAACGGAATCGTGTCGCAGCGTGTGATTGGCAACCCCCTGCTACCAAGTGCTACTTTTAGAAAATAATATGTATATAAATAAAATATGTAGCGATATCGATTGCTGCAAATATATTTATTGAAAGCACAATTAAAATTACAATACTTTTAAAAAAATATCAAACTTAATGCGATCCATGAGCTTGACGATCTTTACAGATCTCAGCGATATCGAGGCGAATAAATGATAACGCCACACGCATTTCTTCTTCTAAATTCCCTAGTCTCTCACGTTTGTTTGTCTTTATATTGATCATAGTTGAAAATCCTGCTTCGCAAAGTTATGTCGTGGAAAATGACAATAATATGTTCAAGGATTTTTTGCTTATACTCGGGTATTTATCTTTAACAGAGATCCAAAAATTTTCAGGAGTGTTTTCATGGAACTGTAATTTTAATCCAGGATCTGAAGAAAGCGACGTCAATTCTTCTTCTTCATTTAAAATAAAACTAGAAAATTCGGAAGAAGTAAACGGGCTTCTTATCCAATCATTTGTTCATATTGTGTGAAACAAAAACTTCATACATTTTTTATTTATTTATGTGTAAAAGGAGAATTTTAATAACTGCAATAATATTTTATGTTTTCAAGAAGTAATTTTAACCCGAAAGATATTTTTTTCCATACAAAGCCGAGAAACATGTAAATTTTACGTACGTGTAAATTTTACATTGAACTGTAACAAACCCACCTTATGAACTCCTTAATCCATCACTTATATTATCGACTCCAACCCTCATTTCCAAATCGAATCCTCTACAAAATTTTTCCCAACCCTACTTTCAGGAATTCGGTTCTTCTGATGACGAAAACTGTACAACGATTCATTCGGGATAAAACTTTTGTACAATGAAGATTAAAAGAAAAAAAAGTAAATAAATATTATAACGAACTTAAATTTTTTGCATTATTATTGTAACGACTCTTCGTTGGTTCTTTTCGATTATTTAGCAAATACGACAGTAAAAAGCAGATCTTTAGTTAACAAAATCTTAAACTTTATTTATCAACCAGTTACAGCAACTTCCGATTTTAATCACAATAAATTCCAGGGTCTCCAATTTATGCACGATAAACTTCACCGCTTTTCCACAATTTGAATCAATAATATTCGGAATCGAAAACCCTGTATTTACTATTCCACTAAATTCAAATTCTTTCACTATTAGTACCCAGGCTCAAGTACCACCGATTATTCCTTATACTTGCGAATATTTATAAAACACTTTTAATTGCAAAATAAAAACTGACTATCTGATATTTTGTTCGCTTATTTATATTCAAAAACAAATAAGCCGAATCTTCTGGTACTCACTGTAGTTTCTAGAAATCAATAGGCCACACCTCTTTTTAATTCATTAATGTAAACATTTGTATAACAAATTTAATTTACATTAATTTATGCAAATCGTATTAGTTAAAAGGAGTTAACTTTTTATTCATCTTTATGAATGAGTAAATTAAATTAACCCATTCTGGACGGAGTTTATTACATTATTTTATTTTAAAGTTTATTGGAGTAAATTTAAAGTTGTATTTTTCCCCATTTTACAAGTCATCGTGGAGTACTTGTGAGGCCCTCAATTGAGTTACAAGTGGCACCTTCAACGTGGAGCCCCAGCGAAGGGAAGCGTCGATGCGTGGAGTGGAAAAAAGGTATAATTTTCATATCCAAAAAAAAGAAACTATTCTTAGTGAAAAAAATGAAATTATTTAAAAAAAACTAAAGTGATATAAAAAAAATAAATAAATTTTTCGCGTTCGTGTCGTAAAATCTGAAAAAAAAAATTTTCATTCATCTTGTTTGTTGGACAAATTTTGTGTGTTATGCCAAGTGGATTAACAAAGACGAAATTATATATTAATCGAAAATTTTAACGAAAAGTTTTAACAAAATTTTCCATTTTGCTTCTTCTTCATATTTATATATGTTTGGGCAAGTGGATTAACACAAAAATCACTAACGCGTCCGTTTTTCTGAAAATAAAAACATAAAATTTCATCCAACTTTGCTTCTTCATTTGTGTTTGTACAAGTGGATGCAAATTGTTTTACCACGTTTGTATTGTATCCCTACAAAAATAAATAAACGCACTCCATTTACTTCTACGACATTTTTTGTTTGTGTAAGTGGAATGCGGTCAAACCAAACTTCTTCGACTTTATAAGTTTGTGTAAATTGGGTCTCGTTCGAAACTGTAGTAAACGCAATAAAGAATTTGTGCAACAGGAATTTTGTGTGGGAAAAAGTTTTCCGTGTTCGCGTCATTTTTTCAAAAATAAAAGCAATAATTGGTCTACGGTATTTTACAGTAATTATTCGTCTTGTGCATTTTGGGACTAATTTTAATTTGTTTTCCGCGTTTTCATAAAATATAAACAAATTTTGAAATAAGATAAATTATAAAAGAAAAAAACATTTTAAATTCTGACGTATTTTGAATAAACATTCGTGTGACGTATTTTTATTCTACGAATATTTATATTAATGCCAAATACAAGAAGTGCTAAAAAGCCAGCAGCTAAACCAATAGTAAAACCTCTGCCAAAACCTAAAGTTCTAACAAAGCCAGTCAATTTAAATACCAAAATGGAATCTATAACATTAGATAAGGATCAATTTGCAGCGTTTCTACAAACGGTTAAATCATCCATCCAGGTAAGCGACGATAGTATCGTGTCGTCCGCAAACCATAATTCAGGTAATTTTGTAAATTGTACAGCCCGTTTCGACGGTAAACCAAATTCTAGTGTTGAAGGTTTTGTTGACGCAATTTCTGTTTTCAAAGAATGTGCTTGTGTTTCTGATGCAAACGCCTTAAAAGGTTTACCTATGCTTTTAACTGAAAACGCTTCTGCATGGTGGCAAGGCATAAAACATTCAGTTCAAACTTTCGACGATGCAATTACATTACTGACTTCATCGTTTAGTCATAAAAAACCTCCGTATCAAATCTATAAAGATATTTTTTCTCAATTACAGGGTGAAAATGAAAAAACAGATCTTTTTGTGTGCAGAGTAAGAGAACTATTTTCAAAATTACCAACGGGTGATTTAAAAGAATCTGTACAGCTTGATATGTTGTTTGGATTGTTATCGCGAAAAATTCGAGAAAGAGTTAAACGTACTGATTTTGATTCGTTTGAGGAACTGCTGAGTCTTGCTCGATCACATGAAGATTTCTTTTATGAAAATTTAGGAAAAGATCAAAATTTTAATCGTTTTGATGGTAATAACAGAAAATTTTGTCGCTATTGCCGAATTTCGGGTCATGACATTAATGAATGTAGAAAAAAAGTTCGAGACCAGAATCGTGATTCAAAGTCGACTGTGAATTTGATATCTGATTTTAACCCAAGTATTCCCTCGACTTCAAAATCTGTTTCGAATCCGAATGGTCAATCGTATCCTTATAACAAAATCAATAATAATACACAACAAAATATGAATAGTATTTCAAATAAGATTCCCCCGAATAACGAATTTTATTGCTTTGGTTGCGGAAGTCCAGGTATCATAAAAGCAATTGTTTATCCTGTAATCCCAAACATGTAACATCATCTGCAACAGTTGATGTTGACATCCAAGAAAATTCTAATTTGGTTACTGATGAATTTTCAACAGCCTTCGTTGATTTATATTCATTACAATTTAAAAACAGCCTACCCGAGCCACGGCAAATTTTAGAAATACACGATTTTGATTCAAAGTTTACTAGTATATTAGACACAGCAGCAAAATTAGGCATGGCTTCTCCATTCCTTTATAATCATTTTCGTGCTAAAAATTGTAAATTTGAATCTAAATTTGGTACGATTATGTTAGCAGATGCTAACGTTAAAGAACAAAACATTTTGTTAACAACTGTTAATATTAAAGTAAATGAAACATTTATTCCAACTACTTTCATTTGTTTACCAGAAGGTAAAAATCATAAAACACTCCTAGGCATGGATTTCCATAAGAAATCCAAAATGCTTTTAGATTTCGAAAATGAAATTTGGAAACTTCCTGGCGATACTAAATCCTATCCAATGGAATATGAATCCAATATACAAATCAATAGCATATCAAATACGGTTCAACAATGTGAACTTTCTTCAATAAATGCTTTACGAGCTGATGAAGCGGTTACTTTATCTGAACCAGAAAAAGTAAAAGTAAATCAACTTTTTACCGCTAATGAAACTATTTTTGATAAAATAGGAAAACCAACCGATTATGCAGAGCACCATATTAATATCGAAAGTAATCAACCAATTTATGTGCCTCCGTACCCAATGACAAAGGAAAAGAAAGATATTTTAAAAGTTGAAATAGACAAAATGTTGGATGACGGAATTATTGAAGCTTGCGAATCTCCCTGGGCAGCACCAATCGTTATGGTGCCCAAACCAGATAAATCATATCGCGTGTGTATAGATTATAGGAAGCTGAATTCAGTCACAGTGGCCGATAGATATCCTATGCCACGTATTGATGAATTGCTTCATCTAGCAAAAAGAACAGTATATATGACGACAGTAGATCTTAGAGCTAGTTATCATCAAGTATCTGTCCGTTCTGCAGACCGTGATAAAACTGCTTTGGTGTCACCTTTCGGACTGTTTAGATTCAAACGTATGCCTTTTGGTTTACGAAAGGGCCCTGCAACATTTCAGAGGCTAATTGATCGTTTTAAGAGCGGAATTCCTGATGTGATTATCCTAGCGTATTTAGATGACATAATTATTTTGTCTGAAACCTTTGAAAAACATTTGCAGGATTTACAAAAGGTATTTGATCGCCTCATTCTCTTTAATTTAAGAGCGAATAGGTCCAAATGTAATTTTTTTAGATAAGAAATAAAATTTTTGGGTCATGTTATTAACAGTCAAGGTATTCACACAAATCCAGACAAAATTGACGCTATCAGAAAAATGATCCCTCCTAATAATATTCGACATCTAAAAACGTTTTTACAAACTTGCAGCTGGTATAGGAAAATTTGTACCAAATTTCGCTAATGTTAGTAAGCCTCTATCGGACCTAACAAAAAAAAATTCTAAATGGATATGGGAGGATATCCATCAAAAATCGTTCGACCAACTTAAATTGTTTAATAACGACTCCTATCTTACAGCAAGTTGATGAAAATAAACCTTTTACATTGAGAACTGATGCAAGCAACTATGCACTCGGTGCAGTCTTACTGCAGGGGGAGGGCGACGATGAAAGGCCAGTCGAGTATGCAAGTAGATTGCTAACATTAGCTGAAAGAAATTACAGTACAACTGAGAGAGAGGCTCTCGCAGTTGTTTGGGCACTACAAAAGTATCGTGGATATATTGACGGCGCACATGTAAATGTGTGCACAGATCATCAAGCTTTGAAATGGCTAATGACTCTTCGTACACCCACTGGTCGTTTGGCTAGATGGATCTTATTAATACAATCTTTTAATTTAAACTTTTTTTACACTCCAGGTAAAGCCAATCTCGTAGCCGACACATTGTCACGACCACCTTGTGAAGACGAACAACAATGTGGCCTATGTTCAATTCAAATTGATTTACCTAACAAAGGTTTGATAAATATGCGAGCACTTCAATTAGAGGATCCTGATATCAAAAAAATATTAGACTGCTTTGAAACACCCGATCACGTAGATCTTCAAAACTGGACAAGTCGCGGTTACATAACTGAGTCTGGAATTTTATATCGATATTCACCCGATTCTGATTCAGAAGAACCACAACTTGTTATCCCTAATGATTCCCGAAAAGAAATTTTACAAAATTATCATGATATTCCCACTGCAGGACACTACGGAGTCGACAAAACCTATTGCAAAATAAAGGAGAAATTTGTTTGGCCAGGAATGAAGAAAAATATTGCAGAATACATTAAGACCTGCCCTGAGTGTCAAAAGTATAAGGTTTCAAACATGAAACCATCTGGATTGTTAAAAACACCTGTTATGGCACAACTTTCGGAAGTCTTAGCCATAGATCTGTTTGGACCTCTTGTGGAATCCACCAATGAATTTAAATGGATTCTTATTATCGAAGACACGTCGACGAAATGGGTTGAGTTATACCCTCTTCAATATGCTACCGCAGAGGCGTGTGCGAAAACTTTAATAAATAGTTACTTCTTCAGATTTGGCGAAGAATGATTTCCGACAATGGTTCGCAGTTTGTAAGTGCAATTATGCAATGCGTTGCTGCATGTTTTGGAGTTCATCAAAATTTAATACCATTATATCATGCTGAAGCAAATGCTGTCGAGCGCCGAAATAGAGATCTAAAGACGCAATTAGCTATCCTGGTACGTGATAATCATCAAACGTGGGCTAATTATTTACCATCTGTGCGTTTTGCCATGAATACAACGAAATGCGATACCACTGGATACACACCGGCATATCTTACATTTGGCCGAGAATTACGGAGTATATCAGATATCCAACACGATTTCCGAACAATTGTACAAGAAGAAAATTTTGTTCCTCTAATAACTCCATTCTTGTTAAAAATTGGATCTGTTATGGAGTTCGTTCGCGAGAACCACGAAAAAGCCCAGGATAAATGGAAACATTATGCAGATAAACGAAGAAGTGATACAGTGAAGCTGCAAGCTGGAGACTTGGTGTTAGTCAAAATACACATTTTAAGCGATGCAAGTAAATCGATTACATCAAAGTTTACACCACGTCGAGATGGTCCATATAGAGTTAAATCATCTAAATCGTCAACAAGTTTCGAAATTGAAACATTAGAAGGCACAAGAGTTGGTGTCTATCATATTTCACACTTAACTCCATACGGAGGAAATCAAACTGTAGAGCCAATACAACGTATTCGACCAAGAGGACGTCCAAGACAATCACCAATTTCTGATAATCTACCTGCTGAAACAGTTACACGTCAACTTCAACCAGAAATTAGTATTCTTCCTGAAATTCCGGAAAATGAAGAAATTATTCATGACAATAACCTCAACATCCCAGAAGAACCTATAGCTGTTCCAGATGCAGTAACTACAACTCGTTCAAACCGTATTGTAAGAAAACCAGCCAGATATCAAGTTGCTGAATTGTCCTTCGAAACGAAGTCCGATTCAGAGGGGGAGGCTGTAACAAACCCACCTTATGAACTCCTTAATCCATCACTTATATTATCGACTCCAACCCTCATTTTCAAATCGAATCCTCTACAAAATTTTTCCCAACCCTACTTTCTCTAATTCGGTTCTTCTGATGACGAAAAATGTACAACGATTCATTCGGGATTAAAATTTTGTACAATGAAGATTAAAAGAAAAAAAAGTAAATAAATATTATAACGAACTTAAATTTTTTGCATTATTATTTTATTTTAAAGTTTATTGGAGTAAATTTAAAGTTGTATTTTTCCCCATTTTACAAGTCATCGTGGAGTACTTGTTGAGGCCCTCAAGTGAGTTACAGAATTGATTTTTATTTTCAAACAATTTTTAATTGAATTGATTGTGCATTTGATTTTTTCGCGGAAGAGTGGAAAGTGCATCGCGGAACACCAGTGTTCCGCGGAACACGCTTTGAGAACCACTGATCTAGAGACACCCGCCAGCATATTTTTTCAATTTTTTTTTTGACAAAATTGTTTCAAAATTTCCTAAGGCTATTATAGCCTTACCTCTTTTTTAGCGAAAAAAAAAGTTGTCGCAAATCTCGGGGAGTGAAATATAAAATGAAAGGTGAGTCCAAAACATTCCCCGTGCTCAAGTTATAGCTCAATTGGTTAGAAAAGCTTGGTTATGTAATGTTGATTCATCAGTAAGTTTTATTTGAATCGCTCCAGTACTTTCCGTTTTATTCGGATATAAAAGTTTTTGCAAAACCTAAAATATAAGCATAAATCGATCAAGTGACAAACAAACCCTAACGTTTGCTAAGGTATGCTTTGCTTTTTTCCATGTTTTTTAATTCCTGAAATTTCTTCAAAAATTGGGATTAAGTAAAATACACTATTTATTTTTTCTGAAAAAATGTTTACTTTTAAAATATGTTTGTTTTTCTTTTTATATAATAATAATAATAACAATAATAATAATACGGATGATCACTATAATATCGAAAATAATACATATTCACAAAATGCTCAGATGGATTGAATATTGTCTGAGTTAATTTTTTTACTCGCCATCACAACAATGCACTCGACAATTCTTTATTTGCTATTAGATGTATTTGTTATCTATTAACAGTACATACTAGAAGTGCTTGTGATACAACTTATTTGAAATATGTTCAGAGATAAAAAACTAAGGCAATACAATTGAAAATTCAAAGAATGTTTGTTCTACATTTCAGTTCGATATTCTAAATAACAATCCACATAAAAAATTTATGTATGCCATTATTTTTTGTCACTGAGCATTTTGTTGGTAATAATAATTTTAAATTTTGTATATGTACAAATGATTGGTAAGTTTGCTTGAATTTAATTAAACTTTTTGGTTTTAAGTAATATTAATTTTAATGAAATCACATGGTGGTACAATTTTTTTTGTTGCCTTAAAATTTTGTTTTAATTTATATTAAATCGATTGAATTTTGAAGTTGTCTTTAAATTCTCATTGGCTAGTCGTCTGTTTAATAACAAATATTTGTAAAAAATTAATTGTCAATCAATATAAAGGGAAATCATAATTGTTTAAAAGGGAGTTTTATTGTTTATGGTATTTTCTGGTATTTATTTGATAAATAAGAGGCATTAACATTAATGGCATTCTTACAGATGAATATCTTTTTCAAGACATTTTGATCTAGACTGTAAACCATTAACTTAAAATAACAGCATTCTCGTAAGTCATGTATGTAAGATCTTAATTCTTTGTGCTAATTGTTTTGGTCGTCCTTTAACAATTTTATTTTCCCATCCGGCACGGTAAGTGAAACTCCATAACTGTTACTTCTTTGTCCGGCTTTGAACTGTCTCAAGGTGTGGAAGTTCCCACGAATTGTAACGAAGGGAATTTCAAGTTTGTTTGGTAAAAAGAGAATGAATTGAGTTAACTTACAATAACAAAATATTAAAATTATTTCACTAAGCAGTCTTGAATAACATAGTATGTTTATATATTATGTTACAACATAATATCACCATGAATGACACATATCACACTGAAAGTCTAGGACTATACCATAATTATGAATTGCACTGTTAAACGAAGAAAACTAATTTTAAATTAATATTTTCATTTATGTAAGATGATATCGGGGATGAATAGTTTTTTTTTGTAGGAATTATTTTGTAAGAAAGTTATATGAAGAATTGATTTTTATTATTATTTTCATTTTTTATTTGTATTATTAATTAATATTAATAATTTTATTAAATTTCTTAAAGATAAATCACTTATAATTAAATGGTATAAAATTTTTTAGCTATTATGTTTTTTTTATATTTTATTAATTCTATTATAATTAATTAATATTATCATATTATGTAAAGGTTTACGTTTTTCTTTTTAAATTTATTATTTTAAATATTTTTTACAGAAAATTTAGAAAATATTTTAATATTTTGTTTTAAACCCGTTTACATAATAATTATATTTACAGATTTTAATAAATGAGGGCAATGTCTTTACCATTGTTAAGAAAGAAATTGAGGGAATAAGGTCTCACTCAAGTTAGTCAGGCACCAAAGTGAGAATGGGCACTTAAATCAAGTCCAAAGCCCAAGTATAGGTAAAACATGTGCACTGAGGGTTAGTGGTAACATGTGTGCAAGACTCTGCAAGATCAGTTGTCCTTCAGTTTTAATTTAGCCTTACCACAGGACAAATCTCTGCTGTAGAGTACCTTTGCATTCCCTAATTAAAAAATAATAAAAAAAGTTAAGAATTTTAAATGGTAAGAAAAAAGTAACATCAGTGCGCAAATGATCCTAGTTCCGCACAGAGACTGCAATCAGTAATGCGAACTTATGTGATTCAGATATTCGTAGTCTTCCGAAATTCTTTTTCTTTAAGGCCCACTTAATAAGCTAGTTCTGAAGGATAAGCTCAGAAGAAAAGATAATGGAGCCTAAAGTAGCAAGAGTGTTTTGATTCGAAGCATCCAAATACAGGCGTCTACATCGCGACCTAAATGCTGCGCTAATAAACATTGTAAGCAGAGTTGCGAGTATGATCGTATCTGGAACTTTCAGCAATGCTACCAAACCTATCGAAGTGTATATCAGTATCGAAAACTACACAGCCTCCTGTGTAGTTTTATAACGAGAATTATGTCGAAGGCCTCTCTCAAAAACAAGGTTGGATGTTTCTAAACAGTGGTGATAACACATCAGCGTAGTGGGCAAGCACAAGGTACCGAGGATACTATCAAAGAAATAAAACTTCGAACGCTAAAAGAGGATGGTTTAGTTCGACTAGCCTTACCTTGACAACTGAGTCAGAAACTGGCTTACAAAAATTTACTTCTACTTCTGTAAGGAATAACAGACTCTTGATGACTTGCAAAAAACGACAATAATTTTTTTCTTAAACAGAGTCAAACACTCATGGGTCAATATGAAATCGTACCTGAACGTAAAAAATATAGCGACCAAGGGGCGCCAAATTAGAACTCAGTCCATGCACGATCCATCAAAGGTTTCTGCAAAACCTATGTTGCCTAAAAAATTATCTAGAGTAAGTTGTGTAAAAATTAAGTAACAAAGATCAACAATGGCTCACCTAATTTGAACCTCTTTATTTGACAGGATGCTAACAAGGTCTATTGACGAACACTCTACAGAAAGAATACCATCTAAATTCTTCAAATACTAAACTGTACCCTGGTGGAACAAAAAATTCAAGAGGATTAGAAATGAAGTTCACAAACTGTTTGACATAGCAAAAAGAAAACCAGCTCGCTGACTTCTCAAGATGGACGGGAACGCTCCAGAAGTACTCGGAACGCAGTTTCGACCAAGGACCATCACAACAATTTCGACGAAAGGTGCAACTCCGTCGCTCCATTTTTTGGATAAAGAAGAAGCTGTCACTGGCCTCACTGCTTCAAACTCTCCTCGTCATGGTTGGTATTGAAAGAAACCCTGGACCAACCAAAACATGGCACTGTAAAACATGTAAAAACATTTTAAGCATGCGAAAAGCGAAAGCATTGCTGATCAAATTGACAACTCCAATTTTGGAGTCCTCAACGAACCACAACAAACAAAGATAACAAATAACTCGTATTCTTCTCCAGATGTTTCCCTTGCGAGCATGTCACTAATGCCAATTGCTGAATGGAGAACTGTAATCGTATTAGGATCAGACCTGACTTCTGTCGATCATAATCACCTTAAGCCGTTCAATTAACCAAATAAAGTCCGAGAAGTAGACATATATTAATTTTAACAAAGCTGACTGGCACAATCCAGTAAGCAATTTTTACCACTCTGGGGAAAAAAAATTCATAGAAATTTTTAATAAAGCCAGATATCGCTTCATTCCAGCCGGCAGAATTCCAAAGATGAAACCAAACTTCCCACAGGAAGCTTGTGCTCTCTCAACATTAAGAGATGACATCTGCAAGGCAGATCCAGCCAACATTAGAATTAAAGAACTAAACAACCAAATAAATAAGCTAGTTACGGAACACAAACGTATTAAATTGAGAGAGCTAGTGAGTAAGTCAAGCGTTGGCCCAAGCAAAAGGCTCTGGAAGGTCATAAAAGGCTTAACTCATCCTCGAAAACCGGATAATAACTGCATGATCTCCTTCAATAATATCCGAACCGAAAACCAAAGGAAATGCGCTACCAAATTTAACACACAGTTTACAGAAAAGCCAAGTAAACATGAAAAGAAAACAAGGTCAGTCATAGAGGATATTACATTCTCCGAAGAAGAAGTTGAGAATGCTATAAAGAAAACTAAGTCATCCAAAGCAATTGGACCCGACGGCATCTCAGCGATCATGCTAAAACACATTGGACCCAAAGGATTGAACTTTCTCACTACTACACTCAACACATCGCTAAATACTCTTCAGATACCAAACATCTGGAAAACAGCTAGAATAATCCCCATCTTAAAACCCGGAAAAATTGAAGAGAAGGGAGAATTTTACAAACCGATCTCCATCCTCTTATCGGTTGCAGTTGATATATTTAACACCAATCTGCCAGGATTAATAAAGCGCTGGTTGTGCAACTACCTAAAAGGCCGACAAACATACGTTGAGTTCCGCAACTCCAAATCTAAGATGAGTGTGCTCAAACAAGGAGTTCCACAAAGTGGAGTTCTCTCACCTTCACTATTCAATCTCTACCTAAGCAGCTTTCCTACACCACCAAAAGGAATAACCATCACGTCATAAGCAGACGACTGCACGGTGCTTGCAGCAGGAAACAACTCACTAATGCTTTGAACACCTAACTTAACATCCTAAACGAATGGTTTAAAACCAGAAAACTGAAACATTCCTTATTCCCACGATCAAAAATCCGAGACTATTGGGGGTAACATTCGATCCACTACTTAAATTCAATGCTCATGCTCAATATGTGAACGCAAGATTGAAAAATGGGAACAATGCTCTGAAAGCACTGGCTGGCAGTTCATGGGGGAAAGATAAAGAAACAATCATAACAATATATAAGCAATAGGAAGACCTATTTTGAAATATGCTGCACCCATATGGACACCTCAACTCGCTGACACCCACTGGAATAAGTTACAAGTAACACAAAACGCTGCGTTGCGAACAGCAACCAAATGTCATTTAATGGCTCACCGAGATCACCTGCACCAAAAATGTAACATATTGCCGGCTAGTCAACACAATGAAATGCTCACCCAACAATATCTATGGGCCTGTCATAAAGAGCAACATCCCTGCAACGACACCTTATCCACAACTACACCACCTAGAGACAATGCTTCCTAAGTGATGTCAGAAACGATATAACAGATAATATTGATGAGCTTACGTATAAAACGGGCTTAAAAAAGATCCACACGAAAGTTGTTGAGGACACAATAAAGAACTACGCTCCAAATCGAGATCTCAGAAGTAAGACGCCACAAGCCGCTGCGGAAGAGGTCAAACTACCGCGCAGCACCAGATCCACTCTAGCGCAGTTAAGATCCGGTTGGTCACGCATCTTAAATAATTATATGAATAGAATTGACCGTAACATTGTTGACAAGTGTCCCATATGTGAGGGCACGCCGCATGATGCAGACCACCTATTTAATTGTCCAGGAAAACCAACCAACTTGACGAAGGAAGATTTGTGGTACCGCCCGAGAGCAGTAGCAGAGTTCCTGAATCTGGGCATGGAACCGGAAGAGTAGCACCGCACCGTCGCTACAACAACAACAACCAACTCGCTGGCGGCTCTTACCAACAAAGAACTCAGACGGTAAAAACGAAGAAGTCTGTCGCCCGAATTAAACAATTGTCTGACCACCCAAATCGTCTAGGTCCAACTTATAGACCAGCTGGTACATCCACAACTGCAGTGAAAGTCTAGAAATAAAACAGACAAGACCGTTCTCCGTTGGATGCTAAAACTATAAAAATTTCAGACCCAGCCTATCGTCGATAACTGAATCCTGAGATATAAAAAATAGTAAGGGTCTTCTTCATATCCAAGCTGGGAAAGAAACCAAAGGAAATCAGTCTGCTCAATAAGTCTAACATTTTTTCAACTTAAAACAATTGAGATCACATTGAAATATAGGGTACGCATGTACCAGAATGTCCTTTTGTGATCTTGTGACTTTGAAAAACACGCACATTATAGCGTTGATTATTTATATGCTACAGAACTTTAAGATCACGGCTAAATTAGGCAATTCATTGAAGATCATCATGGCATCTAGAGTCTGTCTCTTAGGTGGTTTTTCTTCTAAATACGCTGAAAATTTTCGTTTCAACACTATCAGCTACGCCGACTGGATACACTATGATTTTAGACATCCAGAGAAATTAGTTGTCACAAATCTTGACAAATAACATAAATTATAAACTGAAAGAGGAGACGACCAAAACATTCACAGTTCTGAAGTGCTTTGATATAAGACCAGACCGATACTCTGAATTGATTGCTTAATAGACTAAATGTACTAAGTATCAGGACATGATTCGAGCATTTTGTTGTATACATCGTTCCCTCATTATATAAATAAATATTTTTCGACAAATTTAAAATATCTAACTATAAAATAATTTAAAATTTGAATGATATAATAATTATTAAAACTAAATTTAATTTTATAAATTAAAATTACATTTTTGTTGTGATAAATTTGAAATTAACAATTTTAACACAATATGGATACATATATTTATTTATTTTCAATATTACTAGTAATAATATTTTATACCGATCTGAAAAATAATAATAATTTTAAAATAAATTATTATTAAAATGAAATTATTTTTTTGTCCGATTAATTAAAATTAAGTTTTTATATATATACAAATTTTAAATACATAATACCTATACGATTTTGTTTTTTTGTGTGTTTCGGTTTCAATGATTTATTTTTTTTTTATTAATTTATTATTTTTATTTATAGTTACATTTGTTTTGTTTGGTTTTAAATAAAATTAATAATAATATAAATACAAATGTTAATAGCTTATTGATAGAGATCCCATTTGTCCTATACAACGACCTTCATCATCATATGTTGCTAATGTTAAACGTGATAATTTATTACTTAATACACCGTTGCCGCTGTTTTGAATAGGATTTGGTTCTAAAAATAGAATATATATAATTATTTATCCCGATTGAAAATGACACTTAAAGTAAATATATTTTTAGAAATAATAACTTGCAGATATCAAACATATATTGCTAATACATACAAATTATTCCACAGTAGCCTTCTAGAAGAGTGAAGCTTCATTTTTATAAGGGATTAGCAGCAGTTACTTTACATTTTTACAAAATTCAGGTATACCAAGTTTTCATCAATTTCGATATCTGGCTTTTATCAGCCAGGCTACCACGACATAAGACAAATTACACGAATTGACAATGTATGTAGCTGCTTGATAAAAATATTGACTAATCTCAGTTAAATCATTTAAAGAAAGGGACGTGTTATTGAAAAACTTTTAGTGGTCGTCAAATTTCTAACTATCGTTTCGACCGTCTCTCAAATTCTTTAATAAAACTTATCAAAGCACCCTAGCTCGCTTACTTTTTTTTGCTAGACAAGTGTGTCAATTTCACCGATAAGGGGGTGTTGTGGCGATCCAATTCATTATGTTTAACAAAATGGTTGCTCTCATGACTGTGTTTATAAAAAACGGAAAACGTCTGCTTTTAAAATTTTAATACCACTACGACTGCTAAACGTTCTCTGAATTTTTGTTGCCCTTGTTTTTCAAAAAAACGAAAAAGAGATTGGAAAAAAGCCTTTGGTCGTTTAATTTTGATATTGAAAAAAATATGTTTGCTGGTCATTCAATTCAAAAACTAACAGAAAGCAAACAAAATGTAATACCTTCATGTCCATTATTTTCAGGTAACTGTCCTTCAACACCTTCTCTCCTTCGTCTCATTTGTTCAGCAAAATTTGATATTAAGGCATCCATCATTGCTGCTTGTCGTGAAAATATTTGCATTAATTTCGTTACTGCAATTCCATTTTCTACAGCGTCAAACTGAAAAGAAATATATACGCAACATTAAATAAAAGTTCGTGTAAATGATTGATGATCTTCTCCATAGAGATGAATAAAAAATTTAAAGAATTTTCTCTAAGTAAAATTAATTTAACTTTTATTTTTAAGAAATTAAAAATTTCTATAAGAAAATTGAAATAAAAAATTTACTTGAACGAATATACAAGGTAGACATTCTAGGTCATCGATTGAGCTAGGTTTTGCATAATCCCATGATAAATCTTCGTATCTTAGTCCTAATAACAATGTCTGAAATTAGAAAAAAAAATATTTATTATTAGTTCAAAGCAATTATAGTCAGATTTAGTATAACATTTTTAATTGGTTTATAATTTTGATTACATGGATAAGGAAGGAAGCTCTGGTCCTTGCAACATATTTATTCAATTATTTTTGGACAAAAATATCAGCGAAAATCTATAAAATAAGCAAGGGTTTAACTTTAGCTTTTTGAGAGACAGAAAAATGAGTTGTTGGAAATGAGTTGGCGAACGGCATCTTAATTGAAAGGTCAGTTCAAAACAAGCAACGTACTGAGATTTGAGCAAAATCTAGCAGCGGGTTAAGAACTAGCAACATATTTGGTGTGATTTTTTTGGTTTGTATGGAAAATTTGCGACTGTTGAATTTTTTTTGTTTTATGGCCAGTTTGAGGTTGCAATCGTCTAATTTTGACTATTTTGGAGTACATGGATACCCAGAGCTTCATTGCAACATATTTGTTCAATAGTTTTTGGACAAAAATATCAGCGAAAATCTACAATATAAGGAAGCGGTTAACCTTAGCTTTTTGAGAGACCTAAACATGGGTTGACGAACGGCATCTAAACTGAAGGGTTAGTTCAAAACAAGCACCGTACTGAAATCTGAGCAAAGTCTATCAGCAGGTTAAGGACTAGCAGCATATTCGTTGAGATTTTTTCTGTTTGTATGGAAAATTTGCGACTGTTGATTTTTTTTTGTTTTATGGCCAGTTTGAGGTTGCAATCATCTAGTTTTGACTATTTTGGAGTACATGGATATCCAGAGCTTCCTTGCGACATATTTGTTCAATTCGTTTTGGACAAAAATGTCAGCGAAAATCTACAAAATAAGCAAGGGGTTAACCTTAGCTTTTTGAGAGACAGAAAAATGAGTTGTCGCAAGTGAGTTTTCATTTTTTCCTTTACACATAATTTCTTAAACTCAAACCGTGGTTGTCATCTACTATGATTTTCGGTTAAAAATGAACATAAAACAGTTGTGCAACATCATAATTGCCCTATTCCCCGATATATTTCTTACAATCGTTTCATATTCTTCGACTTTAATACAGTGAAGACACTTTTATTGGGTATAAAATTATTCAACGAAAGGAAATAATCAATAAACAGAATTATCGAGTTTATCGGTTGTTGAGGTGTAAAAACGGAGTTTTGTTTTGACTATAAATACGCGATTGGAGTTAGACTATAAGAAAATTCTTTTGTGGACTTGAAATTAGTTTTAAACTCTGTGGAACTATAAATGAGTATAGCATAATTTTTTCTTGGTGTGTCGGGTATTTTTTGTGCCGTGAACTAAAATAAACAAATTATAAACTAAATAAATTATAAAATGAATAAATTATAAAATCGATAAATTAGAAAACCAATCTATTGCTAAATCAATAAAATTATAAAACAAAGGGGAATTTAATTGTTCGCTTCATCATTCATACTTTCATAACTGTTTGTCAAGTGATAATAAAGAAACAAACATACGGTATTTATCTATGACAACAAGTTAACCGTGGCCAGTACGTGCTTGGTTGTTATCATTTTTGCTATTGTCATTAGCGGGAGTAAGGGCGGACCTTGAGTTTGGTTACGATCGTTTCATCGCTGCTACTACAATATTTACCAAGGTCATAGTTTCAAAATAGTGCAACCGATAAATTATCTACTTACGGCCACAGTTTTCTGTCTGCAAGTTGGACAGTTAGATATTGACCAACTCACACAATTGCTGCCAACATTGATTTTTGAGAACATCAGTTGTATCACCGCTCATAATTTCGACAAATCTCGCTATCTATTGGGGTCAACTAATTTGTTTCGATAATTACAACAAGTAAGATGATGTATTGATTGGGGCACGAAGAAGGATAGGAGAGTGGGACTGGACAACATCATGGGTTGAGTCGTATTTGAATTTTTCTTTTATACATGAATGATTACGGTTATGTATATAGGTGTACGAGTGTGTGTATATGGACATGTGGATGGGGTTATGGATGAGCGAGTGTATGGTGCATGCGCGTATGAGTCAAAGGAATGTGTCAGCTTAAATGAATTTCTTTACACACAACACTGATGTCTACGGCTATCATAAGTAGCAGGGACTACCTCTAATTTTTTTTTATTTTTAAAAGTCAAACCTGTTTTTTTTTTCGATCACATCTAGGCAAGATCCAACGTTATTTGTGGATTCTGATGCTACCTTTTACTTTAATTTAAGCAAAGGTAATAATAATTGATGTTGGGATTGTTGACCTTGCGCAGACGCAGTAACATCACACCGACACATGACGTGAACATGCTTTAATTCATAATATATCCTGGGTGTGGTGTTATACAGGAGAATAAAATCGGAATGCTGAATTATGGCTAATTTTTTTTCCAAACCAGCAAGTGGGCCCAGGGTATAAATATATTGTTTCCCACTGCGAAGGCGTTAAAGGCTAACAATTTGCAGTAACACCAAACAAAATGATATTTTTTTTGTTCTGTTTGTGCATTCCAAGTTTTGAATGCGCGGGATTTTTACGGCCAGAAAACTTACAAATTGGTTACCATTTTTTTTCAGGAATTTATATATGAAATTTAACTTATTAAAACAATAATCGAATAAATAATTCCAGCACTAACTGGAACCTTTTTCCCCTCAATTACTAATCAATTTAAATTATTTAACCGTTATGTTGATTTAAAATTTCATCCTTAAGTACCGCCATCATTTTTATAAAGCATAACATGTATAACAATGAAATCTCTATGTGACTGGAAGTGAAGGATGAATGTTTTGAAATGTTAAACGTATGGGCATGGATGTAGGTATGGTTGATTGGGTGCATATGTGTGTGGGCGTGTGCATATGTGGTTGATTGGGTGCATATGTGTGTGGGCGTGTGTATATTTAGTTGAGGGTGCGCGAGTGTATGAGAGGTGAGAGTGTGAGAATATATGAGTAAATGTGGGGTTGGGCGGGGTGATCGCGGTTCTTGTACATAGGGGGTCGCCAGAGTCTAATTTAGTTCACTTTATTTTTTATTTCCGTTCTTATCTCATGATTCGCGTACAGATTCAGTAATTTGTGATGGAGCTGCAGGTATTCTTCTCTCGACCCCATAGGCTGTAGCTAGTCTGGGGCTAAAAATAATCTCGCTAGGTACGCGACCTGCTATGCCACTTCGTTACTATGCAACGAAGAAGCTCTTCATTACAAGTTCAAAACACGCACCGTACTGAAATTTGAGCAAAATCCAACAACGGGTTAAGAACTAGCAGCATATTTGGTGAATATTTTCGGTTTGTATGGAAAATTTGCGACTGTCGATTTTTTGTGTTTTATGGCCAGTTTGAGGTGGCAATCGTCTAATTTTAACTATTTTGGAGTACATGGAGATCCAGAGCTTCATTGCAACATATTTGTTCAATTCTTTTTGGACAAAAATATCAGCGAACATCTACAAAATAAACAAGGGGTTAGTTAACCTTAGCTTTTTGAGAGACAGAAAAATGAGTTGTCGCAAATTAGTTGACGAACGGCATCTAAACTGAAGGGTTAGTTCAAAACAAGCACCGTACTGAAATCTGAGCAAAGTCCAACAGCGGGTTAAGGACTAGCAGCATATTTGTTGTGATATTTTCGGTTTGTATGGAAAATTTGCGACTGTTGAATTTTTTTGTTTTATGGCCAGTCTGAGGTTGTAATCTTTTAATTTTGACTATTTTGGAGTACCTCGGTATCCAGAGCTTCCTTGCAACAAAGGTGTTCAATACTTTTTAGACAAAAATATCAGCGAAAATCTACAAAATAAGCAAGAGGTTAACCTTAGCTTTTTGAGAGACAGAAAAATGAGTGGTTGCAAATGAGTTGACGAACGGTATCTAAACTGAAAGGTGAGTTCAAAACAAGCACCATAGTAAAATTTGAGTAAAATCCAACAACGGGTTAAGGACTGGCAGCATATGTGGTGGATATTTCCGGTTTGTACGGAAAATTTGCGACTGTCGATTTTTTTGTTTTATGGATATTTTGAGGTGGCAATCGTCTAATTTTGAATTACTTGGAGTACATGAATATACAGAGCTTCCTTGCAACATATTTGTTCAATTCTTTTTGGACAAAAATATCAGCGGAAATCTACAAAATAAGCAGGGGGTTAACCTTAGCCTAGGCTTCTAAATAGAAAGGTCAGTTCAAAACAAGCACCGTACTGAAATTTGAGCAAAATCCTAACACGGGTTATGGACTGGCAGCATATATGGTGGATATTTTCGATTTGTACGTAAAATTTGCAACTGTTGAAATTTTTTGTTTTATGGTCAGTTTGAGTAGGCAATCGTCTAGTTTTGACTATTTTGGAGCACATGGATATCTAGAGCTTCCTTGCAACATATTTTTCAATTTTTATTGTTGGATAAAAATATCAGCAAAACTCTACAAAATAAGTAAGGGGTTAACCTAAGCTGTCCAACTATGCTTTGAGACAAGTTCTGGAAAAAAATTATAAAGAAGGAAAAACAAAACAGCAGTTTTACTTTCCAAAGTAACAATTTGATAATTAATTTACTTTTAATTAATAGAAGTTACTAAAAATTACTGAAAAAAAATATTTAAAAATCACATCTTTGTCGTCGCTAATCTCATCAGAACTGCCATCTTCAACTATTTCGTCTACCTTGGTATCCGAAGAATTGAACAAATCTTCTGGCTTTACACGGTATTTATCAACCTGACGTATTATGTTTAAAAAATTTCTATCATTCTTGATTTGTGAAACTCAGAACACTTTTCTTGCCAGTTGAACTTGACCATAACTCGGGCGCGAGCCTTTTCAATATCTTGTGCTCCTTTTCTGGCGTCCAAAAGTCGTTTATATGGAAAAATGCTCACTCAGTGGGTGCATTACTTGCAGGAATAATGACAGAGCGAATTCGATTGTCGTCGCCAGCCCAGTTCTCTGTACGGTAGCGATCGTTCAGCAAGTTGACGAAAAAAAAATGTCTATTTTGTTTGAGTAGACGATGCAGTTGGTGGTGATGCTTTATTTAAATATTGTTCCAACTAGGATAAACTTTGATAAAGTTTTATCGACGTGTTAGACACATCAAAATATTTACATTCAATTATCCACATCATTGCGTTTTTAACATCTGTCCATAATGGTTTTCCAATGAGTCGAATTCAAAATAAAACTTTAATATCACGTAACCATTGGCACCATGCCCTTAAATAATAAAGTGTGGTCGAATGAAAGTGTTTTATTTAGTTTTTGATGTAATCGGTGAAAACGGAGAAAACCATCGTAGAATTACAGGAAACATTCTAACAGCTTTGCGATTTGATGCGTCATTTGCTATCAATACGAAATTAACCGATGCAAATTCAACTTTGATTTTTCAAAGATTACGGGAGCAAAAACATTGGAAACGATCGCCGCAAGTTTCGTTCAACCCAGACGAAAAAGTATTGCCTTTGCACTCGGTTTAACGAAAAGATTGATTCTGATGAATTTTGTAATAGCATTCACATTTTATTATTAAAACACATTTATAGTTATGTATGTAGGAGTTGTTTAAACGTTAACGATTACTAATCGACCGGTATTGCCGACCAGCGTTCATGATACCATCGTTGGTTTGGCGATTTTTTTAGTTTTTGATAAAAATACTCAATATTTGCTTATAAAACGATAATCAAATACATGAATCGCGCTAGCAACAAAATAAACTAGTAACGTAAATAAAAAGCTTATTTTTGAATATTTGAAAAATAGCAAATAATGGGTCATCATCTGTAATATTTATGAATAAATCAATGCTGAATCGTTGAAATAGAAATTTAAATTCCTTTGCGACAAACCTTTGTGAAGTTAGCCCGAAATTCTATCCCGTAAAACAAGAAAAGTTGCATATGGTAATACTACAAAATTTTATACTATCATGACATTTTATTTTAGAAATTTTTTTTCTGTAAGTTATTGTAGTTTCTAATTAATTGATTTTTATTTTCGGATAAAAAACCTTCAAATTGAAGTATTAGACTTTAAAAAAAGTCTTATAGTAAATATTATAATTTAACATTGATAACAAAAAAATTTGTTTGAACTCTATTTTGCTTTTTACTGTATGCTACTCTCAGCCCGAAATTTATTCAATCGCGATATTACTTTCTTAATGGGAAATGAGATAGACGCTTGCAAGTTGAAAACGGTTTGCTGGCCGGAAATTATGATTAATGCTCGTAATTCGGAAAGGCTTAATGAACATTATGTGATTTTTTCAGTATTTTTGTAGAATGTAGATTTACCTGGATAAAATTTTGAGACTTTGGACAAAATACAAAGAATTTTTCGTATTAATCTAATTTTTGATAAAATTGTTTATGTTTTAAGAAACCAATTTCGTCGACATTTTGTAAATATTACACACACAATCAATTACAACAGTAAACGTTGATTTATAGAAAATTTAGTTTTGTTTCAGTATATGCTACTCTCAGCCTGTATTTTGTTCTTTCACGATATTACTATCTTAATGGGAAATGAGATATATGCAAGCTGAAAACGGTTTGCTCGTTATTATGATTAATACTAAACTTAATCATATTCACGTCACCCATACGATAAATTAAGTTATTAATTTATTCAAACATAGAAAATCGAAACCGAAATAATTTAGTAAAATTTAGTTCAATGCCTTTTCCTTGTCATGTTTGGTTGGCGGAAAAAATATAACAAAACTTTCACTCTTGTTCAGATTTTAATCGAATGAACATCTAATTAATAAATAATATAAAATATCATAATTTCATATAATAGACTAAGAGCCTGCGACGGCCAGACCTTCGTTATTTTATAAAAGCTGAAAGTTTCTCTGCGCATACCCCCTACTCAGGTATGAACGATTAGCGACATATGAAATTTTGATCACGGTGGCTTTGTCAGGGTGCAGGTAACATAGGGGAATCCAAAGCTTCGTGAAAGTATAAAAGGCAATTTTTTTATATATTCTTCAGGATAGTATTAGAAGTCACGTCACCCATTGCCAGACACTTACTATCGTGGCAATCCCCTGCCAGACACCCTTAATCTTTTACAAATTGATAACTTTCAGCTTTTAATAATAACGAAGGTGTGGCCGTCGCGGGCTCTTGGTCTATAAGTGCGCTTGCTGAATTCTGAACTCAGAATCATTATTATCTTTTTGTTAAAATTAAAAGTTTATACTTATTATTACAAATAAATTATATTGTGAAAATTGTTAAACAGACAATCGTGGTGTTATTATTATTAACATACCCAAGGATACGGAGTAATATCATCAAACCTTTATCAATTACGTGCATTAATCAGAATTCTCGGGCAGTGAACCAATTTCATTCAGCAAGCGTCTATCCCAATATCGCCATATCCTCAAAAAATAAATAAATATTTCCAAAGATCTTAAAATTTTATCTCGATTTTTCCACATACAAAAATTTTAGAAAAATTAGAAAAAGGACATTAAACCTTTATCAATTACATGAACTAATCAGAATTCTCAGCCAGAGAACAAATTTCATTCACCCAGCCTATCCCAGTCTATCCCAATATCGACATAGTCTCAAAAAATAAATAAATTTTCCCAAAGTTTTCAAAATTTTATCTCGATTTTTCCACATACAAAAATTTTAAAAAAATTAGAGAGAGCACATTGAACCTTTGTCAATTACGTGCATTAATCAGAATTCCCGGCCAGAGAATAGATTTCATTCACCAAGCGTCTATCCCAATATCGACATAGTCTCAAAAAATTAATTTATTTGCTCTATCTCTCAAAATTTTATCTCGATTTTTCTACATACAAAAATTTTAGAAAAATTATAAAAAGTACGTTAAACTTTTATCAATTACGTGCATTAATCAGCATTCTCGGCCAGAGAACAGATTTCATTCAGCAAGCGTCTATCTCAATATCGACATATCCTCAAAAATAAATAAATTTTCCCACAGTTCTCAAAACTTTATCTCGATTTTTCCGCAAACAAAAATTTTAGAAAAATTAGATAAAGTTCAATAAATTTTTATCAATTACGTGCATTAATCAGAATTCTTGGCCAGAGAACCAATTTTCATTCATTCAGCGTCCATTCCAATATCGACATATTCTCAAAAAATAAATAAATTTTCCCAAAGTTCTCAAAACTTTATCTCGATTTTTCCACATACAGAAATTTTAGAAAAATTAGTAAAAGCACATTGAACCATTGTCAATTACGTGCATTAATCAGAATTCTCAACCAGAGAACAGATTTCATTCACCAAGCGTCTATCCCAGTATCGACATAGTCTCATTAATTAGTATATTTGCTCAATCTATTAATATTTTATCTCGATTTTTATATATCCAACACTTTTACAAAAATTAGAGAAAGTATACGTTGAACCTTCATCAATTACGTGCATTAATCAGAATTCTCGGCCAGAGAACCAATTTCATTGAGCAAGCGTCTTTCCCAATATCGACATATCCTCAAAAAATAAATAAATATTTCCAAAGTTCTTAAAATTTTATCTCGATTTTTCCACATACAAAAATTTTAGAAAAATTAGAAAAAGTACATTAAACTTTTATCAATTACGTACATTAATCAGAATTCTCGGCCAGAGAACAGATTTTATTCACCAAGCGTCTATCCCAATTTAGACATAGTCTCAAAACATTAATTTATTTGCCCAATCTCTCAAAATTTTATCTCGATTTTTCCACATACAAAAATTTTAGAAAAATTAGACAAAGTATGTTGAATTTTTATCAATTACGTGCATTAATCGGAATTCTCGGCTAGAGAACAAATTTCATTCAGCAAGCGTATATCCCAATATCGAAATATCCTCAAAAAATAAATAAATTTTTCCAAAGTTCTCAAAATTTTATTTCGATTTTTTCACATACAAAAATTTTAGAAAAATTAGAGAAAGTACGTTAAACTTTTATCAATTACGTGCATTAATCAGAATTTTAGGTAGATTTCATATAAAAATCTACCTATTGCAATGGGCTTCATCTCGGAATTTCGGAAAAATTTTGATGCCAAACGACTATATGTGATAAGCGGAGATGGAAAAACAAAAAAAAAAAAATTATATATATATATATATATATATATATATATATATATATATATATATATATATATATATATATATATATATATATATATATATATATATATATATATATATATATATATATATATATATATATATATATATATATATATATATATATATATATATATATATATATATATATATATATATATATATATATATATATATATAACGATATTAGGTATAACGGAATTTAGCGGCACTCTCACGGTCGCATTTTTCGACCTACACCAAAATAACTTTCTGTGTATGTTTCGGCAAATAATGTCTTGGACAAGTTCGTGAGCTGGCCATATCCGGGTACCGGTTAAGCGGCTAGAGCCTAAAAACTCGAATAATCTAGGGCGCTATAACTTCCGTTTGAATAATAATATTTTAATAAAATTTAAAAATATTGAATCTTCAAACCTTTTTTTATCATTTTTATCCAGATGACAACCTTGGCGTTTCAGGTTCCTCAAAAATCAGCTGTTTTAAAAATTTACTAAACTTTGCAGTCCTTGATCTAGCTGAAATGGCCAAGCTCATATTTGAAAACTTTTTTTCACGTACTTAAAATATACATCTTTCCAAAATTTTCAAAAAAAATAGTTCAAGTCTAACGGTTGAGACACTAGGTTTGTTGAAATAAAAACAAACGCAAAAGGCAATGCTTTCATCATGTTTCAGTTTATGTTATTTAAATTCATCTTAGCTTTTAAACATACTTTTCAACTATAGCCTCAAAAAATTTCAGCTTTCTAACCCAAAAGGTTCCATTTTTATAAGCGTTATAATGAACCTCTTGCAAAAAAAAATATCAAGCCATTTAATACCATAGAAAAATTATCAAAATCTCTTTTGTTTTTATATTTTTTACTAAGTAACCGTTTGAAAAAAGGTTAAATAAGAACACAAAAAACACAACAACAAAAGATGATTTTGAAATAAAATTGTTTGATAATGTTTGATCATAAATTATGTGGGATGGTATAATTGTAGTTGTGACGTAGTTCATTTGATCTTTGGTGGATTTAATATGTTATTAAAAGTAGTTTAAACCAACTTAAATAAAACTGTTCCGAAATTGTATTGATGGAGTTAGTTCGGATAATGTATTTAATTTGGTTCGATAATTTTTTTGAATTATTCTGTTTCTACTTATATTTTTTATTTAAACTAATCTGACTTATCTAATTTCATTTGGACACAAAACCGTCTGACCCCGAAATCTACCTATTTCTAGCGGATATACCGGCCGCTGGGATTTTTCGATCATGGAATAGATTTCATTCACCAAGCGTCTATCCCAATATCGACATAGTCTCAAAAAATTAATTTATTTCACCAATCTCTCAAAATGTTGTCTCGATCTTTCCACATACAAACATTTTAGAAAAATTAGACAAAGTATGTTGAACCTTTATCAATTACGTGCATAAATCAGAATTCTCGGCCAGTGAACCAATTTCATTCAGCAAGCGTCTATCCCAATATCTACATATCCTCAAAAAATAAATAAATATTTCCAAAGTTCTTAAAATTTTATCTCGATTTTTCCACATAAAAATATTTTAGAAAAATTAGAGAAAGTACATTGAACCCTTATCAATTACGTGCATTAATCAGAATTCTTGTCCACAATACTAACTTTAAGTTTCATTCAACAAGCGTCTTTAGATTCGAATAACAAGATGTTTCAAAATTTTCAAAACTTTGTCGTACTTTCTGAATTTAGTTTTGGTTATGATGAGTTTAATTTATCAGGCAACATGTAGTAAATTATTGTATAACAACAATCATTTATAAAAAATGTGTTTAACATTAACAAAACTGATTAGAGAAATTTTTATATAAGGATAAAATATACGACAAAATTTTACAAATCCTTTAAAATTTTGATTTGGGTTTATACAGTTGGGCTAATTTTACAAAAAACTATCGTGACAGTCAATTTTCTGGGCTGAGAGTTGATATTTTTTGATGACAGTAAAAAGTGTCACGGTATAAATGTTTAGTGCTGCCATCGCATTTTTACGGGATGAAAAACGGGCTAACTTCACATACATTTGCGACAACTCATTTTTCTCTGTCTGTCAAAAAGCTGAGGTTAGCCTAAGCTGACCAACTTACCCGTATTGATCCGGGAGAACCCGGCTTTTGAGTTCGAAAATCTTACAAAAAATATCCCGGACCGGATTTGACCAAAAATACTCGAAAAACCCCGATTTCATGTGACTAAAACTTTTAAAAATATAAAGTGAATAAAGTAAGAGAATTTTCACTTCGAAAAACCAAATCATAAAGTGAAAGGTGAGTTCAAAACAAGCACCGTAGTCCGTACTGAAATTTGAGCAAAATCCATCAACGGGTTAAGGAATGGCAGCATATTTGGTAGATATTTTTTAGGTCAAAAATATCAGCGAAAATCTACAAAATAAGCAAGGGGTTAGCCTTAGCTTTTTCAAAGCCAGAAAAATGAGTTACAATAGCAAATTCATGCAGAAAATTCATAATATTTTAGACAATTATAAAGATATCACTCTTCTGAAACGAAATGAATAGTTAAAATTTTAATCCTAAAATACTTACGTTTGCTATATGATCGATTAAATATATTCCTTTTTCGTTAATTGCTATTAAAACTGGAATATCTTTGTGATTAACTAAACTCATAAGACCACGAACAGGTTGTTCCACTTGACCGTGGAAAAAGGCAGCACTGAAAATAAAATTGACAGTAAAAAGATAACTAATCACAAACGAGAGATTCGATAGAGTACTTACCCGTAAAATGGAAGTGCCCAACAAAATTCTAAATATTTTCTCATTAATTTCCTAGTTGTTGCTGTTGTTGGTACACGTTTAAATTGTTCTAATAATCTAACTTCGGCTGATGTCTTTCTACTCACTGGTAACCATGACCAACTTGTATTTTTGGCCACATGAGAAGGAAGAAATCTTGATTGATTTTCTCTGTTTGAAAAATTAAAACATTATAACAAAATTGTGAAACTAATCAGTCCATGATGTTATTCAAATACCTAAAATAACTAATTGTGTGTGTATGTAGATTATATGGTCCTAATTCTATCCGAGCCTGAATACCACCCAACATAATTGAATGAGCTGGTTCCATTATATATCGTCCAGCCAGCACATTATGTCGAGCTTCTTCATATAATAATTCTAATATCCTTGGATCCCTTTTGGTAAACGAAAAACAAAAATTGATTAAATAAATATGTGTATACAAATAGAAAAGGATTTATAAGTAGAAAATTGTTTTAGTTTTTTGTTTTTCGACCTATTCTTATTAGTATTGTCATTACAATTTATTTTTGTTTCTTACTTAATCTTTTCTTCGTCCTTTTTTGAAAAGAAAATGTTTCGTCGTAATGTAATCATTGGTTCATCATTTTTCTTTTCTATTTCATTACCATGACTATGTTTTTCTAATAACTTTGACCATGCTATTCGAACAGCATAAGGACGATGGTGTGGTTTTAATTGAATTTCTGAAAATAGATAACAAAAGTAGATAATGAAATTGTTATCGTTGCAAACTTCTTTATCGTATTATTTAATGAATTTTATCAATTTGGTTTTTATGTCGCTGAAAAACATTTAGGAGTTCAATAGTTCATTGACGAGTCACGCTGGATATGCCTGGCTGGCCAATTCCCCAGTCTCGAATAGAGCCACTTGGAAATCGGTCAACCTCTAAATGAAACCTTCCTTGCCGAGCTACCAAGACTCTTAGATGATCGAAATTTTATTTCTCGTGTTACTCGTGGTATACAGGTAAAACAAACAAAAAATACACAACAAGCGGGACGTGATTTTTGAGAGCATAGTAAGAAGAAGGAGCGGGTGTGGGAACAACTCTTCTCAGTAGACCGTTGTGTATCAGACGCCTACTGTAGAGAGCTATGTCGGAACAGGAAGCAGTGTAGTTCAGGGACCTTATTCCCGTACACATAATTGTGAATTTTGACAATATTGTGAAGTTTGTATTGCATAAAATTGAACGTTTTTCGTAAAATCGTTACCCTTACCGTTTAATGTTATGCAAAACAAACTTCAAAATATTGTTCAAATTCACATTTATGTGTTCGGGAAAAAGGCCTCAGGTCGAAAACACAATGCCCAAAGACAACAAAAGAGAGGACATAGAGACCCACTGTAGCCACACAGAGAGTATAAGGTTCCTACCGGAGGGGTAACCACGGAAGGAGTAAAGAAAAAAGGTAAGGAGCGAAAGGGGGATGAAAAAATCCTCTGGGAGAATAAGTAAGTAGCAGGTCAAAGAGTCTACAGCACCATGGCACAATGCGGTGGAAGACCAGAAAAGTCGTTCAGCCGTTTGAAATGGAGCAATACAAACCAAAGTCCGGCACTAACTATGCAGGTGTAGTCAAAACGATCAAGGACCCCAGAATTGAGTGCAGTGAAGCTAGGAATAATTGAAGAGGCGCTTGGGTTAGGAATTATTAACTTCAAACCTGGGGTCGTTGTTGAAGTGTGCGACCGCGCTTCCCCTTGTGATAAAATTAGGGGATGATAGCCTCGTCTTCCGACTGAAAAACCCTTAGTAGAACACCAACAAATCTCTAGTGATACTAGTACCAAAAAACTCTGGGATGTGCATCATAGAATAGGAAGTCTTTAGAAGTCTGAATAAGGACATAGGGCCCACTTAATGAGGAACATGGTTATAGAAGAAGCTACAACATTATATCCCGGTAGCAACAAAGACGTCACAGACGCGTTCTATGAAACATCTAAGGATGACCCTGATACAAGAAACCTGGCATCACAAAACAGAGTGAAGGGCGTTGCAAACAGCGAGATTAAAGAAGTATGGGATACTCATACAAGCTCGCCTAGAGTGGGCATTATGATTTGGAAAAACGTTGACTATTTTGTTTTCAGATTGCCTCACCAGGAACCTAGTGGCCCTACAGATCACTATCACACTTGGGGTATTCTCCTAGATACATGTAGCATCGGAATACCTTGCAGGAGACGGTATACAAATACCGCAGACCAAGGTACACGGGCTGTTGCAATGTTGAAATAAGCAGTATGGCTGTTAATGCGAATTGTGAGTGATTGAAATTTAACATCAAATCTTGATTCCCTAAAACATCGTCACACTGTTGCTGATCTCGTTGTTTTTTATAAATATCGTCACCAGTGCTCGGATGAAATCGGATCCATCATGCCTCAACAATATTTTTTTCCCCGTTTTGCACGTCAATCAGTTTATGCAAAAAACTGAATAACTAAATAACTGTTGAGATCACTCACAGTCATAGTGACAGAATGCAGAGAGATTTCTTTGGCCGTACATCGTATAAATGGAATGCTTTGCAATGAATAGTCTCGGGAGCGTTCAATCCACAAATGTTTAAAAAAGTGTTCTTCAACATTCCAGAGCGCATGTTGTTGTGTGACCTAGGTCGTAAAAAGTATCTATGTGTTGTTGCGACACATATTGTTATTCTTATAATACAACACTTTTTATTAAAAAAATCATCGGGTGTGATACAAATGCTCATAACGTGACAAGGGGTAGTACGTAAACAAGACAGAAAGGTGAAATTCGGTTAAAATACTTAATAAAAGAAAACTTAAGATTATTCAAAGCTGGAAAACACCTACTTATGTCACAACGACAAGAGGGAGGAGTTCGACTCAACGTCAAATAAAACTTAAGTTTAACATGTTATCGAGCACTTAGGGACACTTTAAGATAAACCTGTGAAACATTTTTTAATAAAACTCAAATTATGTTTTTCTTACCTAATAAAGCGCTTGTCATCCATAAACCAAATATACTTTGTGCTAATAACTTATTTGCAATACCTAATTCTTCACAGCCCAATGCCGCCGCCAACATTACTTGAGCCGGGCATTGTGCTGTACCCTCAATTTCCATATGTACAGCTATTCGTGACATTAAATACACACACGTTGGTATCACCTGCAACAATAAAAAACAAAATATTTAAAATTTCAATTCTAAATATGACAATTTTACTGCAAAATTCTCAATTTTCCTAAATTTTATTCTAAATATATATTTTCGATTTTCCTGACTAAATATTTGTTTGCTTGTCACGTGTGCTAATTTTCCATTAAATTTTTATGAAAATTTAATGTGACATTTTTCGTTTTTCTCTTTTTGGTTTAAATAAAAATAACAATAAATAAACATAATAATAATAATTATATTTTCATTTTCCTTGGTAACAGTTATTTTATTTTCTCGTAACGATAACAAGTTAACTGTATTGAAATTTTTAGAAAATTTATGTTTTCTTTATATATAAAAAAACAAAAGTTTTTAATTTCTTTTTGAGTTTTTCTAAAGTGAAAAGTTAAGAGGTTAAAAGTTGACAGTTTTTAAGAATTATTTGCATCATTTTATCTACATAACGTTACGTTACATGCATGTGACAGATGTTTGTTATACTTAACAATGAATTAAAATGAGGTGATAAATTATATATGTGGAATGGGTTAGAGTAGGCGATATAAGATTTTAATGGATTCTATATTTTGTGAAATACACGGAAAACTTTTATGTAAAAAGTATTAGTTACTAAACATAACAATGTGTACAAAAATAGATTAGTTTTTCTTTTGGAATTTATATATCTGTCTGAGGGTGTAGTCCTGTATCTGTGGAAACGCAATCATTTTGTTTTGCAAATTTTCGACTAAACTAGAAGAATTTAAACGTTAATTTTGACAGTGTATAATATTTCCTACGGTACTCTTACTCTTGTCCGTTGACTAGATCAGCTGTGGTACACTCTAGATAATATTTGCTTGAATTATGGATTCCTAGTAAAACAATAGAAAGTTTTATCACGATTTAATGGAATGGAATTTAATGGAATGGAAGCTCTCTACCATGTCATTGACTTTGGGATTGTTAGCCGTCGTCTGTATTCTGTGAGATCCTAATCCAAATTTTATAAGATCCGGTTGCGCTTTAAGTTGTGAAACGCATATATTTCATCCGAATAGCTTTGGACCATCTGTTTCATAAGATGGAATAATGATTATGACGACTTGGTCACATGAATATGGTTAAAACGACGTCTCAACCTAACTTAACCAATTCGATGTCAGTCTGATGGCCAATTTTTGATTTCTGGCATGGTATACATGTTTTAGGACAAAAACCGGTGAAAATGTTCGTGAATGGGCAGAAATATTGCGACGGAAAAATTTTCTTTGAAGCGCGTACAGCCGGATGATACATATTGTGGAAATCATTAAAGACTGTTTGCGTATTTCTTCAGGATTTTATGGTCGTGCTTGCGTGTGAAGTTGCACGCCGAATTCGAATATTAAGTATTCGGTAAACTGAAATCAGCACTTAGACTTATACAAAACTGAGTGAGTTCGAAGAAAGTCCTGAACTTCTGCATCAGACTCCTGAAGTTGGATCAATTGAATCAATGAAAAAATATCATCACCGAAAGTGCTCGGATGAAATCGGATCATCATGGCTCAACCTCCTGTTTTACACGTCTGCACCCATCTGTGCAAACTCATTGTCATAGTGACAGAATGCTGAGAGATTTTTTTGTCCGTACATCGTACAAATGGAATGCTCTGCCCGAATCAATAGTCTCGGGGGGGGGGGGGAGGCGCTCAACCTACAAAAGTTTGAAAAAGCTGTGATTCATTGTAGAAATGTTATTTATCAACAATATGTATACAGCTAAAACTACTAGCCTTATTCAATAATATATATAAATATAGCGCAAATGACTAATTGGTGACCCCGACTAAAAAACACGAAGATTAAATGTTGGATAAACAAGAAAAATAAGTTTTGCGAGAAATACTACTAACTTTGATCGAAAAGGGAATTCAAGGAATGGATTTATGTTTATTCAAGTAACAAATCTATACAAACTACTTTTAATATTATTCTTATTATTATCTACTGCCTTTATTGTTATTTCTATTGTTAGTTTTATTATTCTATTTTTCCTTTTTGGTTCTGTTTGTATTATTATAACAGAGCATGTTTTCAATTTTGAAAGAAAATTACGAGCTTTAAAACTCAAAAAACTTTTAACTATAAAACAAAATACACTTTAATAATATCAACTCTATCCTTAATTTTTGCAACAGGTTTTACAGCCACCAGCTACCTATCACGAAAATTAGGAAAGGTAAATATTTTCAAATGGTGGACGCGGCTTCTCCAGTACCTGAAAAGACCTCCAAAATGTTTTCGCAACGCGATTACACGAGCTATAGCAGACGCTACCAAACTGATTCCTAAAAGAACAATTATTGTTAACCTGAGTTAGCCCAACTGATTAGCGAATATCATCGCACATCCTGATCCTGATCGTCCTTGCGATTACGAAAACCGCTATTGCTCCTAGTAATGACGTTCTTGAGGCTGTAGCCGTCACTGCAGATGTTGTATTCAGTGATTTGATGACTCTATCAATTTTTCAAGTTGCACAACCTTCGCAACACTGAAACTTCTAATAATAATTCTGCTAAATTAAATTTAGAAATCTCTTTATTGCAACAGCAATTTAAAAACGAGGAAAAAATAAAGCGATTTATAAAGCGTTTATCAACACCTCAGAGCGAATGTTGCTTTTGTACCAAGGTCTTAATAGGTATATCTATGTGTTGTGACACATTGTAATTCCTATAACACAACAATTTCTATTTTAAAAAAATTTGTAATGTACAATCTGGTAAATTTGAAGCATCCAAACCAGAAGAAGAGAACAAATCGCATTTCCAACTACTTTTTAAAAGTCTTGCACAAACTGTGTCAAAGGGTGTTTTTGGTGTAAACGTTTTTCATTACCTAAGCCACAAGATTGATTCACATGCAAAAGTTCTTTCAGAGAAATTAGTGGTGACCACAAAGATTCCAATGCACATCCATTCAAGAAATTCAACATTTAACAGCTGTGATTACCTATTATCATCGTTTTGTGCCGAATCTAGTTAAACTATTATCATCACCGATATATGCACGCTTCGGGTTGCTACGTAAAAACCTAAAACCGTCAGTGTTCAGTATTACTTCTGGCCATCCAAACACTGCCGTAGGAGAAGTCTTACAGGATCATAACAATGAATGCTTCGAACTTTAATTTTTTTTTTCAAATACCCACACCCTGCTGAAATAAAAATTACTCGGCATTTACTTGGCTATCAAAATTTGTCGATAACTTGAAGGTCGGTCGTAGAGTAGAAATCATCGTTTTCACATGACACGGCTTTTATTGTACACAACTTTCGAATAAACCGAAATATTTTGCAGTTTATCACGTATAGCTGATAACACAGCTGATTTATGGACAGTTTTGCGTAACAAGCGTCGTATTTTGACTAATTTCGATTACATGGATATTTTTGCATGTTTTTTTTGCACAAAAAATTAATCCAGAAAAATGAATAGATCCCAAAGTTTAGCAAGTGACTTATGGTCCAAATACATGTGCAGAATTCTGTATGCAGCAAAATTAGAACATGTGTTGTTATATGAGAGCAATTACATGTAAATTCTGCATGCAGAAAAATTCTGCAAGATATCTCTAATTCTAATTTCGCTGCACAGAGGCAGTGCTACGTCATCTAATTTCATCGTGCAGTTCACTTCAGACATACGACACACACAGGTAAAGACAACGTCGTCAGTGATTGCTTCTCCCGTTCTGGTGAAGAATCTTCTACAGAAAGCCACACTTCTACTTGCAACTTGAAAAATCTGCCAAAATTGCAACAGGAGGACGATGAACTTAAAAAATTGATTAGTTTTGTCAGTGACAAAATCTGGCGCAAGACAGCATCTCGTTATAATTGACCGTACGTCCCACACAGCATCAAAAAACGATTTTCGACAGCCTATACATGGTTTATCACATCCACGCATACGTGCAACGCGTTAATTAATTACATGCAAGTACTTTTGGCCACGGATTAATGTTGACATAGGAATATGGATTAAATCATGTGAATCCTATCAACGATAAAAAATTCATAGACACACAAAATCTGCGGTAAATTTGAATTACGGAATTGCAGATTTGACCATATCCACATCGACATCGTTGGACCACTACCACAATCAAATGGGTACAACTACATACTGACAACAGTACACCACCAGTACACCGGCCAGAAGCATATCCATTAAAGGACATGACAGCAAGTACCATCGCATCAACACTTTTGCAGGATTACATCTTTATATTTGGTATTCCTTCGGTTATAATGACAGATCGTGGCGAACAATTTGAATCCAATCTGTTCACCAAGCTCACAAAGCTTTTAAGATCTCATCGAATCCGCACAATTACTTACAATCCGAAAGCAAACGGTCTTGTCGAAATCTTCTTTTTTCAACTGAAAGCATCGCTGAAAGCACGACGCAATACCGTTCATTAAAGCACTGAACTCTCATTGGTTTTACTTTCATCAGAACTTCATTCAAAGAAGACCTCTTTTAAACACCTGTAGAACTAGCATATGGTCAAACTCTTAAGGTCCCCGGTGAGTTCTTTGACGATTCTCCTACAGCCAACACTTCGAATACTTCTGAGTTCATTAAGAGATTGCGAAGTAATATGTAGACCATAATTCCCAAGGAATCCCAATCAGACTGATATCTTCATCCCGAAAGATTTCAACAATTGCACACAAATTTTTGTTCCAGTGGACTAAGGACGCCTTAGTACACCTTGCAAAGTGTCGTTTACAGTTGTATGCAAACTGCGTAAATTTTCCGTCGCGGACATTCACGGAAAGAACATGTATTTAAGTTAAATAAAAGTTGGTTCTTTTTATTTCAAAAAAATAAATAAATCATATATCGTCGGCTACATAGCATTTACGTGTAACTACAATTTAGAATAAATAAATAAGCTCACAAAACGATTTATTGCGACTTTAAACAAGCTTTTAAAAAAAAGTTACTATCAATAATTTAAAAAAATTGGTTTTTTTCATTTATTGATAAACAAATTTCATTTTCAAGCTTGTTTAGAAGCGCAATAAATCGTTTTGTGAACTTCCTTTCCATTTTTCTAAAATTTAGATACACGTAAATGCTTTGTAGCCGACGATATATAATACAGAAGCCCCAAAAAAGCGTAGCCATATCTTAGGAAAGGAGAAAATGCGGAGAGAAAAGAAGCGAATATAAAAAAATTAAACGATTAAAAAAAATAAACGAACAACAAACGAAATTTAAATTTTAATTTCAGTTTCAGTTTATGCTTTGCCTGAACTAGACCTTGCAAACAGGTTTTTTTTAATTAGTTAATGTTATTAATTTACGAAAAAATATTTTGTGCAAAAGCACAGGGGTCCACTAGTCAATTACACAATTAATTTATAGTGTCATAATTTTTAAAGTAAATTTGTGATGAGAAAAATCTATCTCATCAACCAATCATCACGAGGTGCTCAATAATTATATTTGCACAGGAGACAAAATATCTAGGATTGCTCTAAATAGCAAAAAAAGTAACCTACTGTGCCCCTTTTGCATACCATACCATACTACATGATCAGATTAGAAGAGAGGTTTAAATTTGGTTCTGTGCAGCATACTTCACAACTGACCATCCCATTCACTTTCGACCCATCCGAGTAGAAGTTGACAGCAACTTTATGTTTATCTAATTCACTTTCCCCTTCCTCTATCGAAGGAAAAGCAGTTGTAAAAGGAGAGGAGAATTTTGTTTTTTTATTAATTTTATCGCAACAGGCCTTAAAATTTTTCATCATAAAAAAAAGTGGAGTTAAAAAATGAACAGTTTTTTTTGGAATAACAATATATGTTTTTATAATAAATTTTTAATTTTAACTCAAAAAAAATATTTTACACATTTTTTATCATTTATTTAATTTTACATTACTAAATTCCGTAGAGTTAGAATAACGTCTAACTAAGATTGATCCATCACTTTTAGGAATGTATGAGTGATATCCTCGTGTTCCAGGAATTGTTTTTAAATTGGCGTATCTTTCAGCTAGTTGATTTTGTTTTGCATTGTAACCTGCCTCCGTTACATAGAAAAAATGCATGTTATCTTGAAAATTGCCTGGAGCTGCTGCCCGGTTATATAACTCCAGAGGTGTTGATATAACTTTGTCGTATTCTTTCTTAAGACTCGCTCTAGCTGCTGTTATTTTTACTGTTCCTCTAATTCCATCACATCAGAACTGCTCTAACCAGGTAACGAGGAGGTACAGTTCACCAAGGAGTAGTTAGTTGAAGACGTACAAACGATTTTTTTGATCGCAGTACTGTAGACACACTATATTCTGATCTAAGCTATAATCTTATCTGGTAATTCAAGTACACATAATATATATTTTTGTGTTAAAAATAATATAATATTTGCTGTGATAAAATATACTATATCGAATATTAAGTAATCTCTCTGGACTAAAATTGCCTAGCTTTATTTTTTGAGAGTCAACAAAACATATATTGTGATTAAAAATTAACTAAAAGTCAATTTTTCTCCATAAAACAAAAACAATACTTCCACTACACCTAAGTGAACAAAAAATAGAAACTAGAGAAAAGTATAATATGAGTCTAAACCAGGGATGGGGAACCTTTTTACCATTAAAGGCCAATTATAATTTTGCAAATCGTTAACAGGCCGCATTATGCCGAGTATTGTTACCAAGTTTGGGGGGCTGCATCTGTTACTATAATGGCTCTTTTAGACTCTGTTCAAAAGCGTGCAAAATGAATTGTTAATTTTTGCTCATCTCGTTGTTTTTTATAAATATCTTCATCAGCAGTGTTTGGATGAAATCAAATCCATTATGCCTGCAAACAGTCAAACTGTTGAGATCACTCACTCACCACGGTCATATAGTGACAGAATGCACAGGGGTTTCTTTGTTTGCAGAACGAAATCAACTAGCTGAGAGATACTGTTATGTCCGCCAAATTACGTGATGTTTAACAGGTAGCATTTATGAGAAAATCTACATCAACTCCAAAACAAATTTAAGTTCTGTACCGACCAAACAATCAGTATACACAATCTTCGGACTTCCTGTAAAAAAACATCAAAGGCATACTAGGTTTTTTTATATGTTTGAATCCTCTCTAAAACATTTTGAATTGTTTTCTTTTATTTTATCTCTTTGCTAAATAAAACGAAACGGGAGAGTTCATGCGATCAACAAACAAACACTCTCTTTTTTTTACTTTATTTTAAATATTATAAATACTAAAATTATTTTTGAAATCAGGAGTTGCGTTTGGAACCTAAAACTAAATGGAGTTGTAAGTTTAAATTAAAATAAAAATGTTCGTAATCTTAAAGGTATAACAAAAGATTCGAATTAATGTAAAAGAAAATAAAATAAAGAAAAATCATATTGTGTTATATTTATAAAAATTTATTGTTGAATATAAATAAAATACACAAAAAAGAATTACATAGTTGAAGAAATGTTTTTATTTTCATGTGAAAATAGCTTTTAAAGTTATCTATTCCTTTATTGGAAACCGTTAAATTGGTTAAATTATAGCGTCGACGAAGCAAATTACGTCTGTGGATTAGAAACAAATAATATATGCATACTGATAGTTTGTTGATGTTATTTATACGCAACAAAATTTGTTGACCGGTATAAAGTGCAACGAGTGGATAAAATAGATATTTTATATAGAATTAAAAAGGAAATGTATGTACTATAATTGGAAATTATGTAACGCCGGATATATTGAGAGATGGATTGCATGGAAAAGGAAAGGAAATTTTTGGACATGACTGATATTGGAAGACAACATTCAACATACAATTAATGTAAGCACTTTTTGTATAATTTTAAATTATATAATTTTTGTATTATAGTTCGTCTCTTTTTGTGTTAAATTTCCTGTTAGCTAAAATTTAAATAGAAATACTCGATAGGATTTTGTTAGTGTTAGAGTAAATTAGTGTAATTAGAGATTTTTCCATGGTGAAGACCGCGAATAACCGTTTATCACTTTCGAACTTTATAAATCCCTTGGATGTATAGACGCCTTAGGCATTAAAAAATCAAAAATTTAAAAAATATGCATTTCTAGAAAATCGAATTTGAATTTTTTACCGTTATTTTTCTAAAAGAAAATGTTCAAGGTTATATAATGTGAGTTATTATTTTGATTAGTTGCTCTGTTCAATACCTACATTTTGAGTTACATAACATTAAAATCAGTACAGTAGTTTTGACTGTAGAGCCATTTCAATACACCAGGGTCAAGCAATTTCTTGATTTTTCATCACCCTGTATCTTAAGACATGGTAAAAAAAACTAAAAACGACGAAATTTTTTTTTATTGATGTCAATGAATTCCAATACCTAAATATACAAAATTAAAGAGGTGGGGGAGACAAACAAATGTTGATTCTGTCTATTGAAAGAAGGATCCTCAGCCCACTTTCACTAAGAATGTAGAGCTTGGATCTACATGATCAGGGATCCTCTGAAAAAGCATTATTTCGACGACATAATCTGTATAAAATGAAAAATCTCCATATTTCAAACTTCGTAAAGTTTCCTCTAACTGATTCCTCACCAGGGATTAGACAGGTGGTGTACATTGTACAATACAATTTTGGTCGTAGTACCACATTTTACTGTCATGTTTTTAGCTAATCTAATCTCAATTCAAATGCTTAACAGGTGGCGAGTCCATTGAACTGTGGTGAGTATCGTTTGTGGTAAACCACAATAACTTTAAGATGTCAATGCGAAAATTGAGATATTTTTTGGCCTACAATTGAAATATTTCTGCCTGCCGGCTTCCCGCTTATGCTTTGGTTTAAGGCAACACTTTATTAACTATTCCTTACATTCCCTACAAAGAATTATCATAAGCAAGTTATGGGTGAAAATTGCTTCCATCACTAAAACTTGATTGAAAACTTGAATCTTTTTAACAATTTTCGAAAATAGTTAACCATGGAGCGGCTCACTTTACAGTGGAGTCACGAATATTTAATGGGAGATCAAAAGAATTTATAAGTCGAACCATGATTCACTAATAGGAGGACATGTAGATTTACGATATAAATCTTCTTAACTTATGTCTATAATTTTAGATTAAGGGAAATTTATATAAAATATAAGCTTTTCAATAGAATTGTGTACAAATTTTGTTGAGGCTCCATAAACACAAAATAACTAAATTATTCTCCAAACAGTAATTTTGTCACATGAACGACACATTTGTATTCCTGTATAAACGCTGTTATTATTTTTCATTAAAATATTCAAACAAAACAACTCAACAATTCAGTTCATATAAATGTTTACCCTAAAAAAAGGCACCAAAACTAAAATTGTTCAAAAATTAACCCTTCGGGTATATTTTTCAAAATAAAATTAACATATTTTCAAAAGAACATCTTTTGTGCTTTTAAAAACATTTTTGCGAAACATGTAAGTGAAAACAAAAAAAAACAAAGTTATACACATTCTTTACTATGTTGCCTATGAAATTAATTGAATAAGCTTTACTGAAGATATTACAATTGTTTTCTGTACACAACAAACGATATCAAAAGTTAAACAGTAAACTAACCCTTCTGTCCCAGTGGTTTGGTTTCTTTGTGAAAAAATGAATATTTAAAATACCAATTATATTTTTATAAAAACCATTCACACGAAAGCTAATTGCTGTGGTTAATAATTAAATAATAATCCCGGGAAGGATTCAAAAATTCACTCTGCAGGCAAAAAATCTACACTTTCGCACTGCCTACGTTTATCACCACAACACAATTTTTCTGCATGAATATACGTATAAAGTTTAAATATATGATTTTCATTTTATATCAACAACTGAAAAAAAATTGCCTATTCAATTTAATTTCATTGAACCTTGACATTTGGAATAAAAAAAAACTTTAGTTTAAGTGTTTATCCACCCAGAAAATTTCTTAATTTTATTTATCTGAAAATTGGCTAATACTCGTACATATATGTTTGTGAAACAAAGAATTTTTCTTTTATCTTAAATTCAATTTAGGTTATTTCATGGTGATAAATTCTTGAACATATTGTAATAAATTCATTGCTTGAAATATTGTTGAAAGATTGAGGTCGTCATTATTCAGGATTTTACTGCAAGATTAAATAAATTGTGATGATATGCTTGTTATGGAAATTTGTGATTTTATCAAATTTCAAAGCAACAAATAAAGTTTAAGTGGGTTTTATGCAAACACAAGACAGTGAACTATGAAAGTTTTTAAGTTTAAAAAAATTTGAAGATTGAAAAATGTTTGACATTAAGATGTCGTCATTGTAATGTCAAGCATTATTTTTACCAACAATTTTTTTGGAAATGAGATAAGCTTTAGAACGTTTACGAAAGTTTTAAGACACTGTTTTTCCGATCTCAGCAAAAAAGGACTTTTCTTAAAAACAAATTAAAAGATTTTGAATTAACGAAAAAAAATAACTTAAATGAACATTTTAAGCAATTAAATTAATTTATTAAAAACAATTCAACCCAAACAAAAAGTTATAAAAGGAAATGACCTTAAATCATTATTAAGCACAAAAAAACATTACTCGAGAGCAATTACAAAGACACTTTAATTGAACAGAAATTAGATAAATTCTTGGAACGCGGTGACAAAAAATAAATTAAAAGGATGTTTTTCTGTTAATTTATTTTTTCTATGTCCAACAACGAAACACAGAAAATGATAATTATTCAGTAACATGAAAAAATTTTTCATTAAAATTTTGTTTTGCTTCTCGTAATTTTAACAATTTATATTCGGTCGAAACTACCTTAAACCTCTCAAGGTTGAAGTCGCATTCAAATTTTGTTGTTTTTCATACTAAGGTTTTTCGCTATTGATAAGGGATGTGATTTCATTGAAAAAAGAATCGATTTTTTAGAATCCTGTTCATTAAAATTTTCGTTTTCTTTAATATGTAATTAGCCAAAATCGGTGCTATAACCTATTCACCCGCAGGAGGGATCGATTTTGATCGATTATGATCAATGTTGATCTACGGGTCTGACTACCCTGCGTACTCCAGTCCCTGCCATTGACATATGAGTTAGCGTGAGATATCACATACCACTGGCAATGGCAGGAGATGTCATTAGCCAAGATGTTATCTTAGGGTGCTGGCGGACGAACTTTAATTAGTCAACGGCAGCACTTCCAGTCTTAGCTGGGCAGCGTTCCGTAGCGGTACCGCTCATTAGCTCTTCCGAGGAATCGGACCAACACGTAGTTATGTGTGGGCTTTGTGCCTCGACTGAGGTGGTGGGCGGTGCGTCTGGGGTGCGCTGCATCAGCTGGATTATTGGCATTTAGTTTTGTTTTGTTTTCTGCAAATTTCTCACAATTTGTTTTTCACTTATTATTTTGTTATTATTTCTTCATCTTATCATGAAATATTGGCATATGTCATATTTTGTAGTATGATAGGATTTTTTTACTTAGTTATGCATTTTAAAATAAAACATAAAAAAATAAAATAAACATTTTGATATATATATGGCAGTACAACCGAAAAAAAATAAGTCTGCAAGTGATAAAGCAAATTTGCGCAATCCACCCGCCCATAAAGCGGCATGTCCACGGAATTTGCAGGGACAAAACATATATGAATCAATAAAAAATTTTAAAATACATGTTCAAAACATCTGCGGATTGAACGCTAACCATGACCACGTGCAACATCATCTTGAGCACGACAAACTGAACATTCTATTCCTTACAGAAACACAAGTTTCTGAAAATTTTCTTTATAGAATCGCTTAATTCCAAATATAGGCTCGAATCAGCTTTCAAACTCCATCAGGGCGTATGCGCATTCATTCATGAGAGTGTTGCGTACACGCGCTTTCCAAATTTTGAACTACACGGTGACGGTTTCAATACAATGGTTTTAAAGATTTGTCTTCCAGAAATGACTTTTTTTACAATAGCTTTATACCGGTCCCCCAACAAACGTAACCCAAACTTTTTTAATATACTGACAAAAGTTATGGACGAGATTAGAGCAAAGTCCCCTAATTGTGAAGTTATCGTTACCGGTGACTTCAACGTCCACAACAAATCATGGTTGGAATTCTCCAAATCCACCGACGATGGCGACAATAGTGGAAAACTGGCAGAAATTTTTGCCGCGTCTCAGGGCCTATTCCAAATTGTTAAAAGCCCGACTTTCACTCCCCGTAATGGCGGTGATAATAGTTTTCTACTAGATCTTTATCTTACCACAATGCCAGATATTACGAGTGTCGATGTTGCGAAAGGTAGTATTGGAAATTCTGATCATTATTTAATCTCATCAGTTATCAAAACTGATTTACTTAAAACTACAGCTCCCAAACCCCGTAAAATATTTCACTACTCAAAAATGGATAAGAGTGGTCTTCAAAATTTTTTCCATGGTTTCCCTTTCGACCGTCATTGTTTTTACACTGACAATGTAAATGTTTCTGCTCAAAACTTTACAGAAACCATCCAATTTGCTATCAATAAATTTGTCCCTTTCTCCATAGTAAAACCCAAACAAAAATACTTGTATTCGAAAGCTGCCAAAACGGCACTTAGAAACAAACGTAGATCATTTAATATTTGGATTCATAACAAAACTCCCACTAATCGATCCCAATATCTAAAGGCCAACAAAATATCTAATCAGATTTTCTCAAACGAAAAGTCCGAAATTGACAGAGCGAAAGCCTCAAAACTTACGTCTATGTCTGTTTCTGACAAGAGTTTCTACAGTGCCATCAATTCTTTAAATTCTGGTACAAAATTTTCTATTCCCCCTATTATTGATGGTGATTTAATCGTCAATGATCCCGCAAGAAAAGCTAACTTGTTCGCTGAACGCTTTGCTCTGAACTCCACTGTTTTGGAAACTCCTAAAGAAATACCCCAAACCCAGTCTTCAGGAGTTAATATGAATGAACTTCACTTCAAACCCAAAATAGTCGCTAAACTTTTAAAGGGGTTAAACATCAACAAAGCATCAGGAATGGACAATATTCCACCCATTATTTTAAAAACCTTTTCCAAAGAACTTGCACCAACTTTAACTAAAATATTCTACCAATCCTACAAATCTGGCATATTTCCCTCGTGCTGGAAGTTGGCAAATGTCCAACCCGTCCCCAAAAAGGGACCAAAATCCGATATCTCAAATTATAGGCCAATAACTTTACTATCGGTCCTATCCAAAGTCTATGAGCATTATATTCATACACATATTTCAAAATTTCTGGAAGAAAATCATTTAATATCCGACAGCCAATACGGTTTTCGAAACAAAAGATCAACTACCGATCTATTAAACTATGTAGCGCATTGTTGGAACAGCATACTTGATAAAGGTGGTGAAACATACGTTATCGCTTTAGACATCTCCAAGGCATTCGATCGAGTCTGGCATGCCAACTTAATCAACAAGCTCGTTGCGTACGGTTTTCATCCCAATGTTGTGAAGCTGATTCAAAATTTTCTATCCAACCGATACATTTCGGTAACCTTAGACGGATTTTCTTCTGAGTCTAAACTAATTAACGCTGGTGTACCCCAAGGCTCAGTATTGTCCCCAACCCTATTTTTGATTTATATCAACGAATTGTTGAAAATCACCAGTAACCCAATAAATAGTTTTGCAGATGATAGTACTCTGCACAAGTCGTTCAAGCCCCTTCCTTCAAAAGGTAAAATGCACGAACGAATCCTGCCCGGAGAGACGCTGCCATAAACGTGAACAAAGACCTGAATAAAGTCGTCGACTGCGGTGACCAAAATCTTGTCAATTTCAACTCCACCAAAACACAGCTGTTGATTGTTTCCAGATTAAAGACCGAGTTCCCCAAAGATATTTTATTTAGTATGTGTGATGAACCAATAGGTGAATGTAAAAACATTCGTTTATTGGGTGTCACAGTTTCAAATGACCTACTCTGGAACGATCATGTAATGGCGATGGCAAAAAGCGCGTCTAAAAAACTCGGCCTCCTAAATAGATGCAAAAATTTTTTCACTCCATACCAATTGCTCCATGTTTATAAGTCCTATATTCGTGCCTGTATGGAGTACTGCTGTCAAGTTTGGGGTGCTGCCTCTGTTTCCATCTTGGCCCTCTTGGACTCTGTTCAAAAGCGAGCTATACGAATTGTAGGTGATCGAACTTTGACATCAAAACTTGATTCCCTACAACATCGTCGCACTGTTGCTGACCTCGTTGTTTTTTACAAATATCGTCATCAGCAGTGCTCAGATGAAATCAGCGGCATCATGCCTCAAACTTATTCTTACCCCCGTTCCACTCGGCAATCGGCTGCCGCAACCAGTGAAACGGTAAAGATCCCACGCTGTCATACTGGCAGATCGCAGAGAGACTTCTTTGTCCGAACTGCGTACAAATGGAATAGTTTGCCGGAACACTTAGTCTCAGGTGGCTTCAACCCACAGATGTTTAAAAAAAGCGTTAATCTAAACCTTAGAACGCCAGTTGTTGTGGGACCCAGGTCTAGACTTAGGTCTTAAAAGGTATTTATGTGTTATTGTGACACATATTCTAAACCCTATTACACAACACATTTTATTAAAAAAAAAAATAACTAATTTTACTTGATTTCTCAACACAAAGTGATGATGAAGTTTCAACTTAGAAATATCATCGCCTTGGTGGTGTAGTGGTTAAACGTGTCTGCCAAAGGAATTGAACTCGTCAGTTTGGCAGTGATGAAGTTACGAGTTCGAATCAAAACCGAAACACGTAAAAGAGAAAAACTGAGTTTTTTTCTGAGATATTTCCGACCATACCATTGAATTGGAAAAATTCAAATTAATTCCATAGTTACTTGAGTTTAATTGGTCACAAAATCCTGAACAAAGTAGTCCAAGTTTTTTAATGACTTTTTCAAGAAAAAAATTGAGATTAGACGCTAACGGGAAGCATCTACATGTCTATAAGAGATATGTTCACAAGCATGCGATTATAGTCACCAAAAACACTCTGAAGTCTCATATTAGAATTGTTTGACTTACTTTTTTCAGCGTCATTCTCAGGAATGTTTTCTTGTCGTCTTGTTTTCAGTGGATTCAAATCACGACAAGGTGGGATGTTTGCATTTATTTACTACATGGGTAACAGATCCTTCATTGACAGGCAATACATTTATTATTGTTTTTTCTGATGCGTTGATTCACAAAGAGAATATGTAACGATCGGCCTAATTTTGATTCCAGCTCCAAAGTATGAATCAAAACCATCTAGAAAACAGCTTAGTATTTTATTTTCAGTTCTAACTATGTAATTAAAAAAATCAAAGACAAAAACCACCCAAGAAACTCCGTAAAATAATTTATTATTTTATTTTTGACCTTCAATAATAAAAATTGGGTTATGTCAAAGAGAGAATATGAAACTTTCATCAATGTGTCCAATGTAAATAAGTTTGCGGTTGTTCAAAATTTATTAAACGTAAAATTGTGGACGTTTTGATTTGCGTGTTGGTATGTGTTTTGACTTTTTTTGTTATATGAAAAGAAATGCTGTGATAAGAGATGTGTTTTGATAAAGAAAAGAAATGTTTATGTTTTTTCTGTTTTTTCTCTCATGCAACTGTATTTTGAATTAATGTGAGGGAAATGCTGAATTGGGCATGAAAGTGACAAATGCACATAAAAAAGAAACAAAATTAGAAAGTTGTCGTAAAAAAAGAGCAAGCCCAGAAAACTTACCAGGTACGAACATAAACCAGCAAAACAGAATAAGACCTCTTTTTAGAATCTATTGGTTGCATGAATGGCCATTCTTAGTTCGTGGAGTGATTTGTCTCGTTAATTTCAACAACGAACAAAACTCAATTTTTTAGCTAGATGCCAACAGGTTTATGGTGTTGAAACTCGAAATGAGCTTTTTACTCTATTTTGGTGCTTTTTAGAATGTTGTTGTAATAAGTTGAAATTATCATATGTATTGACCCATACCTGACGGTTTGTCTGAACAAGAAACTTGCTTCTTAAATGAATAAGTTGCGTCTAGCAAGAATGAGATTGAGCAATAACAGGTCAGTAATACCCTTAGATGTTCTGTGTTTCATACGCACTACTGTTACGAAGTAGTCTGGTGATCAACGAACCAGTTGTATAATTCCTTGATTTAGAGATGCGCTTCTTTCTCACCCGCATCAAATTTGCATAAGCGGAGATTTTTTATAATCATTTTCGTTTTTCTTTCAACCATATTTTCTTAAACTCAAACCGTAGTTGTCATCTACAATGGTTCCCGTGAAACAAAGATTGTCCTAAAACAGTTGTCCAATATTTTCCAATGTATCAGTTTGTAATCGTTAATTGCTATAAAGCTACCATAAAACAATTGTACAGTAACATTAATTCGTAGTTCCGCTATTCCCAAATAGATTTCCTACAATCGTTGTATAATCCATGTTTCTGTTTATAATTATTCTACAACTTTAGTACAGGTTGGAGTCTTCACTCTTTATTAGTACACATATTTATCGAACGAGATTGTCTCATAAACAAAATTATTGTGGTTATTGTTTAGTGACGCAAAAACGGTTGATACTTTGGTCTATAAATACGAGGTGTTTATAATCTTTTGAATTTTCGTAATACGATGGAAGAAATAACATGGGACTTGATATCTACCTGAAAGTAATTCGCGCATGATTTCGAAAGTTAACATCTATTACATATTGAGAGTGCTTGTGTGGATTTCTAAATATCACATCATCCAAAACGCATGCAAGAAAAATTTGTATTTGCTGAATTCGAGGTCAGAAGGTACGATAAAAAAATTATCAAATTGCGGTTTGCCGGTGAAAGAAAAGAAAACCCAATAGCTGTTCGAGAGGATTATAGCGTATTAGGTATGTAGCTTGTATTTCTATTGCTGTCAAGAATACTGAACCTATCCGGTGAACTCCGTACACCGACCCTGACCCATAAAACCAAAAAAAAAAAAAAAATACAAAATACAGATTAAACCAAAAGAAAAGAAACATTTTAAATATTCAAGTGTATTTGTTGTCAGAACAGAGAGTGTGCTTAAGACCGCACGGCAGAAGTGAAAACTTCATTGGCAATCGCAATCAATTGATATCGTATAAGTAGTTTTTGGATCGTATTAGGAGAATAAATGAGAAACAAGTCAGAACGATAAACCGCTAACTACACACACTAACCTCACAATGTAAACCAAATAATTGTCAAAATAGCACTCATATGCCAATAGCAGGGACTAAAGTACGCGTGGTTGTCACACCCATAGATCAACAATAAAGTACGCGTGGTTGTCACACCCATAGATCAACAAGTTTAAATTTTACAAATCTTTCTGCGGAAAGCTAAGCAAATTCATTGGTATTAATGCGCATTGTTGCCGTTTTCAAATCACTATCGGCTAAGTGCCACCATTTTTAATTTTTTTATTTATCATGATTGCCATCCATGTTTAATCATACATAAGCTTTGCTTTTTTGTATAGAATTTATGCGATTTCCGTCTCGTAATTGTGAGCTTTAAATCGATATAATCGATTTTATCAAGTTACAAGTATTAAGTCTTCCCTTAATTTTAAAAACATGTATTATATACAATTCCCAACCGACAACATGTTTAGTGAAGATGATAAAATTCCAATACATATAATTTTGATATACAAATGTAATTGTTTCAGCCTTCAGGTTATACTATCTTTCTTACGCTATTTTTAATTTCTTAAAAAATTATGTTAAAAAAAAAATATTGATCAAAGCAAACTACCGCTTCAAACGATAGTTAAAAAAAAATCAAATATTAAGCGTACACAACAACTTCATAAATTTTCATGATGATTAATGTCTTAATGCATAGAGGATAAACAGCCATACATACTTTTAATTTTATATATATATTCAATATTTATTTAGCATGATGACTCGAATGCAAATTGTAAAAGACAGTAGCAATACAACTTTAAAAAACTGCGTTATAGATCAATTTTTTAAAATTCGTAGAAAGAAATTTTTATTATTTTTATAAATTCATAAATAAAAAAAAGGATTTTAATGGTATTTAATAAAAATAAAAAAAACATTAAAAAAATATGTACAATACCAGGAGTTAAACTCAGTCCCACAGCACATCAGTCGATAGATAGATTTTAATTTAAACCTTAATAAAACCTTTCATTACAGAGCGTCACGGATCAGACTAACTTACTACCTACGGAAAAATCTGTGTGGGGTGCGCCTAAAGAAGTTTTCACTTCAAAAAGAAAATTAATAAAAATACCATAGAAAAACTATGTCCATTTGTTTGTGGAAATTATATGTGATGTATTTAAAATACAGTTAATGCACAAATCAAAATTAAAATAGTAAATAGAACAACAAAGAAGATTGTACAGTTACACTTAAATATATTATTTCTGTATAAAGTCGATTAATTTTGTGAATTGTGACTGTCAATAGTTAATAGTAACCAAATAGATTAAAATTAATACTTGAAATATAAATGAAAAACATTTTGTAAAGTATTTGTGTGTTTTTCCTTCCTATGAGTGATTCTTGATTGGAAATCTATAGGGTGTAATAATGAAATCCAGCATGAAGTCAGATTTATAAGCTTATGTTGATTCAAGGAAGCCTTAGGTACAGTGAATATTCGAAAGCCTGCATATTAAATTTGCGCACATAGCTCTGGGTGTTCTGGATGATGGATGTTGATAACTAATGGTTCCGGAATCCACCACAACCTTAATTTTTATCCCGTGAATGGACGTTATGCTCCTTTAAGTTGCCTACAGCTGAAAGAAACATTGGGAGGGAGAGATAAATTTGTTTGTATATAACGCACGGGGATCGTGTACAATTATAGTGTGTCATAACTAATAAACCGCTCATCATCCTATCAACACCTTATGAAGATTGGCAACTGGTTTGGTCCATTGGTTGCTTTGATTTTTATACTACCAGCAACATCAGGGATTATTGTCATCAGCGCAGTGACTCCTGCCAATTTATTTTCCACCAAACCAACAAGGAAGTATCATGACTTGTGTATAAACTTTCGAGGAGGTCAAGAGTGGGATCATATCCAGCAATGGGGTGAGTTCTTTTTATTAATTATATGCGTGAATGGATGTGTGAATGCGTATGTATTTATATGTTGTTGGAGCCATGGGTGATTTCCATCATCGAATGTGTTATGGGGACTTTGATAAAGTATTAACTGCATTAATTTAGTAAGCTGGTCCGCTTCTCGCTGTAAGAGAAGGCTTGCTTTCATAAAATTCTAACTGATATTTTCGCGTTCACCACTAGGATGAGTATTCTCTCCAAAAGCTTGAGGTTCCTCGCTCTGTGTTTTATTGCGCACGCCTGCTTTGTTGAGTTTGGATTATGTTGTGGTCATCGCTCAATAATTTTTATTAGGGAAAAGATTTTACTCTGCTAAAACCTTTATGCGAGGTTATGCTGTACAGGGTCAAATGATAACTTGAAACTAGATAATAAAACCAGTAATTTCTTAATTTATTTTATTGAGTAAATTACAATTTCTTCTCGGGAAAAAAAACTAACCGTTAATTCATTCGTTACCTAATGATTGACTTATATAAATACTAAGTTTGGTCATTCACTAATCTAGACTTCTTTTGGTGGATTTACAAGAAAATAAAATAAGAACAAACTGCTTGGTGGTGAACCAATTCGGAACGGCCTCTCATGTTGCCGAAACCCAACTCAAGATCTAAATACAGCGACAGTGTGGATGTGTGGGCACATGTATAAGGATATGTGTGATGGTGAGTATACATGGAAGTGTGAGCATAATGGGTGGATGTGCGTATATGCATGTGTGTAGGTGTGTGTGTGGGTGTGTGCGTGTGTGAGTGTATGAGGTGTGACAGCGTGTGAATGTCTGAGTGAATATGGGGGTTGGACGTGGTGATCGTGGTTCTTTCGAATAGGGGGTCGCCAGAGTATGATTAATTCACTTGCTTATTCTTTTTCCGTTTGTATCATGCTTCTCGCGTACTATACAGTTATTTGTGCTGAAGTAGCAGGATTTCTTACTCGTTCCCATGGATTGAAGCTGGTCTGGGGCTATATATAAATCTCGCTAGGTACGCGACCTGCTATGCCACTTCGTTGTCCTTCAACGAAGCAGCGCTTCATGACACTACGTGTTTCATACGTTTGTCTGGTCTTAAGTCGCTAAGCCAACTTCGTGGCTGGGATTTTAGACTGATTACGTCTTTTTGTCCTGGCTCGGATCGATTAGGTCCTTGGTCTTTGTATACATCTATCGTCACGACAACCGATTGAATATGCTATGCGAGTGAAAAAGTTTGCAGTTCAGTTATTTTTAGCTCTTCCGCCTAAATAAAAAACATATAAAGTATATGTTGTATTGATCCATAAACTGCGTGTTTTCGACCCAAAACTACAAACTGATGTTGATAAAAACCATGAAAAGGCTCGTTCCCGTATTCTTGTTAAACATTAACTAAACTTACAGGTCATATCAATGTCAACACAATGGAAATGTTGCCATTGGGCTTATAAACCCTAAGGGTAGATAATCTGGTTAAGGTTGTTCAAGAGTGGAAAGTTGAAGTCATTCAATCTGTATTAAGACTGAAACCATTGTAGGAAATGAGTAAATATTTATTTTATTTCCTCTATCTCTAATATGTGTGCTTTAAACCTGCCTTAGCCATTCTGGCCTATGAAAGACAAAGTCGTGTCTGAAGAACTTGATTTTCCTGCTTGTCGGTACCTGCAGTTTGAATTAGACATAATGTATCATTAAAATCCTAGGTAGCTGTAGAATCAAAATAAGGGAAAACTGGAATATCTTTAAAGTACTATGGATAGTTTGCTGTCAGTTGCAGTCTCGCACACCACAAAAGTTATGCGAAATTCGGACAAATTGGTAGAAATGCTTCCTAATTTTTGTTGGTGAAACCACTTCCCGGATAGGAACTGCCAATACTAAACATGAACCAATCTTGGGCCAGTATTTACGAGCCAAGCCTTGGCTGGTTAGCTATGGTTTCAATCTGAGCTAGTTGCAGTAAATGCCTAAACCAAAGTTCAGTTTATTATTGTACGTGTTATTCACCAGGTTAGTGCATTGTAAACATGTGCAAACCATATTATGTTTATCTTTATTTTTATATCTGTTAGTGTGTCCACAACCTCTTGCCACATATTTAAAGGAGGTCTTAGACAAACGTTGGTTTGGAAAACCTGGCTCAAGTCTTATTTGCCAGACTTGGCCTAAGGACATCAGTCCAAGCTTGAGCTGTTTGAAAATGTTAAGCCTGGCCCAAACCCCAAAAGCTGTGGCACGGGCTTGGCCCAGGCTTGGTCCATTAGCTTTTTCTTACCCGGGTTTTGGTTTTTGTCCTCTCAGCTGGAGGGAGTTTAAACGATCCATCAGAGTCTGTATCGTTTCAGTGAATACTCCACTTGCAAGTTGGTATTAAGAAGTATGCCATTAGATGGAGTACTATCATACGTTCTTTGGAGCTTGGTTTTAAATGGTCAATTCCTGAGCCTGGATAACGGGATTTCAAAATGATAGCTTATGAAGATGATTTTGCTACTGTGGACTTTGGTAAATCTTCTGGTACTCTCAGTGATTTAATTCAAAAAAGATATTCCTCGCTAAATAAAATAACAGCTGTGGAACAATAATACCATTGAATAGGGTAGAGGTCAATCCCCATTTCGCCAATTTAATATACAGTTGGATAGTCTTATCAAGCTTGTTGTATTTGACCACGGTTTAATGGCAGGCACTTGTGTAATAGTGGGTTTGGCCAAACAACTTCTTTCATTAATATCTTGGCAGCTATTAATATCTTGGTTGTGAACTTATAGTTGACGTTCGGGTTATTGAAAATCTTGTGATCAGAGATTATTCCATTTTGAATCCATCCTTAGAGACTAGTTACACAACTGTTATTACTTCATACGAAGACTGAAAAGTATCCCATAATGGACTATATTATTATTTCCACTTTCATCTAAGGGTCTCGTTTGGGTACTAGGGCGTTTTGGTATAACAGGGAACTGAAAACTGATGAACTTACTGAACATATATAAAGCGCTCTTGTCTGTGTAACCAAGTAAAGAAGGTTTGGAAATACCGCTTGCTTCCTGTAAACTACTGCTTTGAATTACGAAGAAGTTAGCCCAGGTTGACGGACTTAGCCCAGGTTGGCAGACACCATATGTGTGATAGACAGGCAGGTATGGCTCGAACTGAACCAGTCAAGTACTTACCAAATGATATTAATAAACTACAAAAATATCAGTATAGGTGTGGGTGTAATTACTAGATACTCTCTTATCGGGAAACATGTGGTTAGACTGGGAAAGCCTTGTAGGAGTCTTAGTTGCAATGAAAAGGAACCAGGATGTACAACTGGTCTAGTAATGGTCCATTAATGGCAACCAGTAATACAGCAGTGGCCGAGTACTGGCAACCATGACTGGGCCATTAACATAATTTTACTGGATGATAACTTCGGAAAATAAATGGCTGCCATTCGTGGGCCAGAAAAAAAACAGCAATGGTCCAAAAAAGGTTGTACAGTTGGCCCAGTAACGAACCAACAATGATGACCAATGTTGTAGTAATGGACGAGTACTGGCCGCCATGACTAGGCCATTAAAAAAATATAAAATATTATCATATGTAAATTTAAATAAATTAAATACAAAATAATTTAAAGTAAAATAAAAATGACGGAAAAAAATTCAAAACTTTCCATATAAAAGGTTCAGTAATGATCTATTACTGTCGACCAGAAATGAAACAATGGCCAAGTACTGGCAACCATGACTGCCAGTACCCGGCCATTAAAAAAATATAAAATAATATTTTCATATGTATAACATAGAACGGTTCTAGTACTGGCCCAAACTCAAATATTTAGGAGCAAATAGACAGAACTCAGTTAGATAAACGGCGGGGACATTTATCACTTCTTGAGAAGCTGTAGAATCTAGATGGTTTCAGGAGGGGCAATGTTTAAAAAGAAAAAGTGATTTTCCAAACGATTTTGTCTGTTGTGTTTCGTCTTCAGAATAACCATTCTTACCTAATCCAGCCTTAAGATAAAAATTAAAAAGTGTAGTTAAGATGTCTAACTGACGTCTTATACTGAATAGTAGTTGAAAATTTACGTCATTTCACGGTCCAGATTACTTCTAGTTATCTGGGTCAGTTTTTGGTTGGAATTTTGCCAGGTAATCAAATACAGGGATCAGAAAAAGAAAATCTTTTAAAAAATAGTTTTGTAAACAAATTTTTTAGAATATTCATCTGAAACCCCATGCCCAGTAATTTTGATAACCGCAAAAATTGTTGTTTTCCCTTCTCTAAGCTTTTTTTAAAGGGATTTACAACAAAAACCACAAATTACAAATAGGATTACTCTTTGGATAAATTCTATATAAGTTTTCCATGAAAGTTTTTCACTGCATAAGAAAATTATAAAAAAACTTAAATAAAGTTAAATTGACTTGTTATGTTTTTTATTCGTTACAGAAACCTTTTTTCTTACCAACAAAAATTCTAAAGTTTTCGGATATGTAAATTTTATAAAATAGTTATCGTATTTGTAACTTCAACTTAATAAATTTGTTATGTTTGGTTTAGTTTTCCAAACCTAAATAGATTTAGAAGTTAAATTTCTAAAAATTGAAATATTTCTACTTTTCTTATGGCCATGAAGTTGTTATTTCATTGGGATTGAGCATAATATACGAATCGACATCGAAAAATTACAGTGATTTTTTACACTAGCTCTAAGTAGATCAGTTAAAGTAAAACACATGTATTGATTTTATTGGCTACCAACGATAAGCAATAAAGACAGGAATCTGAACATAGGATATAGGTTCTTTAACAGTTTAGGTCAGAAAGTTCCAATAACTTATTGCAGAACCTTTGAGCAAAACGACTTTAACAAAATTGCTATTCATTTACTATTTAGAGATACAAAATGTATAAAAAACTAAAACTATCTCATTTGTAGAGTTTAAAAAATAATCCCAAACTTCACTTTTTGTAATGGCAGTGATAAAAAATTTCTCCTATAGATTTCTATCTCACATCTATGCCAGATATTACGAGTGGCGATGTCGATAAGGATAGTATTGAAAATTATGACCATTATCTAATCATAAGTTATCAAAACTGATTTACTAAAAACTAGAGCTCCTAAACCACGTAAAATATTAAACTTCTCAAAAATAGATCCTAATTGTCTCCGAAGTTTTTATCAAGGAAGGTTTCCCTTTCGACGGTCATTGTTTTTATACTAACGATGTTAATGTTTCGATCAAAACTTTCCTGAAACCATTCAATTTGGTATTAATAAATCGATCCCAATATCCAAAATTCAACAGAATATCAAACCAGATAATTGAAAACGAGAAACTAGAGATTGACAGATCGACGGCAAAACATCCGTCTAATTCTATTTCTGACAATAGTTTTAACAGTATTACGAAGCAGTTGTATCTGAAATCACCCGCATTTACCGATTCAATATGATTTTTTATCGATTTGTCTCTCCATGGTACACAATCAATTCAATGGTTGTTTCTTTTTCATTTCTTTCCTCGCTCTTTTTTTTCGTAGTTTTTTTGACATATATTCTGGTGAAAAGTCAGTTAGTTACTGGTGAACAGTCAGTTAATTACTGGTGAAAAGTTAAAAATTAGTCTGTCAGTTGGTGAAAATCCAACACTCAAGTGAATATGTATAAAAAAATTATTATTTGTTTGTTTCATTGAAGTCAGTTTGTGAATAAATCAAAATAACACAAAATTGAGTTTCTCAGTTAAATTTAATTGTTGTAATTTAAATTCAAAACTATTAGAAAAACTGATTTTTTTAGAAACATTTATAGTAAAATTATTAGTGCAATGTAAACTAAATTTCATTGAGAAAAAAATGACAGACGTTCGGTAACCTTTCATGGACAAATTATAGTTAGTCTAATAAATTTAGTGATACTAACTATTAAAACTAAACATACTCTGAATTTTTTGTTGGTTTAATCGAACATTATTTCGTAAATTTTATCATACCATGACAGTTGTTATATATTGATTAATGAATCAATCAAGGTTGATTTATGGATTAATAATCAAGGTTTAATTGCAAATATTGCGAATTTTAGTTAATATTAACGTTCGTGAAAGGGTAATTAATATACCTTAAAAGAGAGTTTTTAAATTTTTCGTCACTGTCGTTGTTTAAAGGTTATGGGTTTTGGTCAATTAATATCAAACAATGGAATATAATATACAGACATTTTATGTAATTCCATTACCAATGACACTATTGAACGGGAATCCAATATGTTGCGGTTATAGAGTAACATATATCAATATGTTCACTATCAACAGTGAGTAATATTTTTCTTTATTATTCGAATAAAGCTTGTTTCGGAAGTGGTTTTGTACAACAGTAACATTAATAACGGTATTACAAGCACAATGCAATACAACAACAATGAACGAATTAAAAATCAGTTAACAAAAATTGTATAAAATTTACCGTTCGGTGGCAGCAATAAATTATCCGTTTTTACATCGTATTGACCACAATTGTGGTATTTCTTTGACAATTATAATTTTCAACTATCACCTGTACCTTGGCGCAACTACTATTATTTTAAGTACTATAGGTTACTCAGTATGATAGGCTAGGAAGGAAGAGGGTGAACAGTGTGATCAAACATGAACAATGATTATGTTAGTGAAATATTTCAATATTTGGTTTAACATGTAAAGAATACATGATGGTCTTGGTTCCTCCGTTTTTAGGGGTCGTCAGAGTCCATGATTCTTACTTATTTAAATTCGTTCTCTGTTGTTGATGTTGTTTGCGTGTAATTCTGCATTTATACTGGGTTGGGAAAATACCTTGTCGAATCCGCAAGATTGAAGCTAGTCGGAATTTAACCTTGCAAGGCACGCAGCTTCCCTAATGTTTCTAAAAGTGCACTATCAGAATCAGTGTTCATTACAACAGTGAAATTAATTCTTTAAATTTCGGTACTAAATCTTCTATCCCTCCATTGATGGTGACTTAATCGTTACTGATCCTGCAAAAAAAGCTACATTGTTCGTGGAACGCTTTACCTCAAATTCGATGAAACTCTTATGGAAATACCCCAGATCTAGTTTACTGCTGGAGTTAATGTGAAATAACTGTATTTTAAACCGAAAATTGTTGAAAAACTTTTAAGGGGGTTAAACAACAACAAAGCCACCGGTTTGGACTATATTCATAAGAGACATGTAACTTCTATTCATCCATTAAAACCGTAAATAAAAAGCTTTAAACTGTTACAGTCGCTAATCAAAAAATAGAATTTGCGGCCATCAGTAAATTTTAAAAATATTTAAAGTTAATTTTATTTAAACGAAGCTTTATTTGCAGAACGAAAAAATTCGTGTGGGTAAACCCACAATAGACAGCAAGTCTGTTCCATAGATAAACATCTTTTAAAATTTTAACTCGTCTAAATTTTTCAGGAATACATTTTTTTCTTGAAAATAGAGTATAGTCCTGACACTAATTCGAACCATTTATGATAAAAATTATTTATGAAAATATACCAAAAGGTAAAACAGGTCCAACTTTAAACAACTTGAAAAGAGGGTCGTATTTAATAAGCCATGATATTAGTGTACCAAAAAACATTGGTGTACCACCAAAAAATGCGAACATGATATTTCAAGCCTCTTTCTTTCATGAGCACATGAGGAATATACCCAAAACCATCGTTTCCATTCACAACGTAACATCAAACTGCCAAAAAATTAAATAACATAACTCAAGTAACAAACGAAATCTTTAGATAAATAAAAATTAATTAGAATAATTATATTAATTCCTATCAGACAAACTACAACTTTTCCTTTTCCATTTTGTTTTCAACTATAACCACCCTCAAACATTAAAACATCAATCAAAACATTTAATTACATAAAACAAAAATTTCTTTTGAATGAAATTTCAATAAACGAATATTAAACTATTTCAAAATGAAAAGCAACAATTTTCATTAATCCTTTCTGAAATTCCGTTAAAATTTTCATTCTTTAAAAACATTTCCCTTCATTCAATTAAATTCTAATTAAATTTACAATAGATAAAAATAAAACAGTCGAGCAAAAAAAAAATCGTATTAAATTTTCCAACAGCAAAAGAAAACTAAAAATTATTTCTTCGTTTTACGAAAAAGCGAAAGAGTTTCTTTTATTGATAAAAATGAATAAACAGTACAATGGAGATTATATGGAAAATCGAAAAGAAAATATTATTAATTATATGTTGATGACACCACCACCTTTCAAATTAATTACATTTTGATTAATGTCGAATACTATAAATAATCGATGTACAGAATAATAAATGAAATTGAGAGATAAATCGATAGGGTATTTGTATTCGCATCATGTAGATTATTCGGGATTAGGATAGTGTTATATTATTACAAATATTGGTGAAGAATTGAACATGAGGTGATTCAAGGATTGTGAGAATTGTAAAGGGATATAATAGAAAAACAATGTTAATGATATTTTATCTGTGATTAATTATTGCATTTATTACAGATCAGTTGGGATGTGGTGATACCCTAATAATGTAATTCGATTAATTCAAACACTTTAACGAGTATTTTCGTCTGGTGAATTACTTCGAGTGTGATTTTTAGCTTATGTTGTTGTTGACATTTCTGTCAATGTTTATTAATAAAATGTAAAAAGCTTTTGGTGAGGTGTAACAAATCAACAAATAAAAGAAATAATCTTTAAAAAAGCTGTTCAAAGACTACATATTCAACCAAAGAGAGAGAAGAGTAGAGAAGAAACAATTTTGCAAGAAAAAACTTACAAGGAACATAAAGAAAAAACTGCTGAAGAAAAATGTTTTCTAGACCGAGTGACTAAAATTACAGCTTATTTAAGAATTTTTTTCAAAAAACTCGAATCCGATGTAACTTTGAAATTAAATTGCTCAAGAATGGCTATACCGATTTCAAAAATTTTTTTGTTTGATAGGTGATTATAGTTAATCTTTAGAAAAAAATTTAGAAACTATTTTAATTAATCAATTGATCTTTGACCCTAGCGCCATCTTTAAAAAAGTTTTTTAATATTTTAATTTTAAAATTAATTAAAAAAAAGTTTAATTAATTTTTTTTCTAAAGATTAACTAATCACCTATCAAACGAAAAGATTTGTTGAAATCGTCATAGCCAATAGCCATTCCTGAGTAATTTAATTTCAAAGTTACTTTGGATTGGCAACATTTTCATTTTTCATGCAGTGGGGTGGGGCGCCATATGCTTAAACTATGCACTTTAAAAAAATTGTAAAATTAGTTGTATTTTTTTTTGCCCATACTACTTATATGCCAAGTTTCAGGAAAATCAAATATGGCAAATTCAAATTTTGACATTTTAACCTGTATCTCTTTCATCTGCTTACTGTCCTGTTTTTCGTTCTAGAATGTGGGAATGTGGGAACGTGGGAACCCAGTAGGGTGAGATTGAACTATTAAGATGAAAGGTTTAAGAACCATAATGCTTAAACGATGAATATGTAATGAAGCGATGATGTAATGATCCTGCTACTTCAGCACAAATAAACAATAATGCGCGTGAAACATGATAAGGGGTCATTCCATTGTGACTAACGTAACATTTTTACCCTTTTAAACTCATACTTTTGCCTATTATTCATAAAAAACATTGTTATTTTATGAAATTTATGTTATTTTATGCTATTATGCAGGTAAGAAATACAATATCAATGAAAAAAGCAGTAAATTAAATATATTGTAATAAACTTCGTCCAGAATGGGTTAATTTTATTTACTCATTCATGAATTAAAAGTTAACTCCTTTTTCAATCTTTTACTTGTATTGCAAATTGTATTGCATAAATTAATGTAAATTAAATTTGTTATACAAATGTTTACATTAATGAATTAAAAGGAGTTACCTAATACATTTTGCATAAATTAAATTTGAGTTCGCTAATACAAATGCAAGTATGAATGAAAACAGGTGTGGCCTCTTCAAGATGTACAGACTACGTAGTATTGATTTCTAGTGGATTATAGAAGTTTCGATTTATTTATTTTTCGATATCCTTTTTTTTTGCAAATGGCGACTGAGTGAGTTTCTCAAATAAATTGTGGAGTTGAAATAAATTAAAATAAATAAAATAGTGATTTTTTAATACTGATTAATATCTAACAACGATATATAATACCAGTTTTAACATGCCAAAAAATATTAATACAAGAAGTAACACTATTAACTCAACAGAAATAAATAGTTATGAAAATGAAGATCCATCTCTCAAAGAAATAATGGCGGCCATCCTAGAAAATCGTAATTCATTTACTACACAAATAGAAAAAATTAATATTACGATAACCAATCTTGAAAAAGAAAACAAACTCCTTAAGAAAACTGTTAAAGATATCCAAGTTAAACTATCTGATTGTTCCGCCAATGTTTCAGAAGTACAAAAAGAAATTAATCGCATTAAACAAAAGGAATTCATAAATGATATTCTCATAACTGGTTTACCTAGCGATATTACATCGTCTGAAGTTGTTATTGAAAAGTTAGATAAAGTGTTTCAATTTGGATTAGAAAATGTTCGATCCTCATATAAAAAGTTTATAGTCAGTAATCGTAACCCAAGTGTAAAACTACTGCAGGTGATAGTTACATTTAGCGATTTCAAAGGAAAGAAGGTTTTGCTCGATAAATTGAAAACAAATGGACCTTTATTGTTGAATCAGCTGTTTCCCGCATATACATATAATAACAAAATATTCATCAGTAATCGAATGACCTCACTTAATGTAAAGTTATTAAAAAAGTTGAACGATATTAAAAACCAGAAAAAAATATCATATGCCTGGTTCAACTACGGTAATATTTATGTTCGCATCAATGAAAAAGACGAAACAGCCGTTGTAGTACAATCATATGATGATATTATCAAAATCACTCAACAAAATTAGCTCCGCAAAATTTTTTCTGAAACCAGTATTTAATTTGATCTAGCTATAATATAATATATTTTTTTCTTTCTTAACAAGTGAGTGACTATTAGTGTTTAAAAATATTTTAAATTATATAATAATATTGCATAGTTATTTACCCAACATTAATTAAGATACTTTAATTTTATTTTTCTATTCTCCTTCTTTTTAAATCAACAATGAATTCTAAAATGTGTGATGATAGTGACAACAACAATAACCACTTTCTGAATCTCGACAATTTCAAAGAGGCTGCTAATGTGGATATTCTGAAAGGTATCAATATCTTATATATTAATATCAACAGGATTAAAAATAAAATGGAGCAACTCGAATACTTTGTGTACAATTTAAACATAAAAATTGACGTTATTGTCTGTGTAGAAACTTTTTTGGAAAGTGGTGATGATAACTTCATTAACTTAAATAATTTCACATCTTTTAACCAAATTCGCGATCGATTGGGTGGTGGCATTACAATTTTTGCTAGAAATGAATTGAAATTTAGTTTGATTGAAAAGGAATCTTTTTTTGAAAATGAAATCTTGGTTATTAAGTCGAAAGTTCTAAATTTGCAAATAATGGCTATTTACAGGCAACCTAAAACAAGTTTATCACTATTCTTGGAATTTTTAGCTACTAAGTTGGAAAAATATACCAAACTAATAATTATTGGGGATTGCAATATTGATCTATTACGACCAGATAAAGCTTATGTAAAAAATTACTTTTGCTTGCTGAACTCCTCTGGATACGACATTATCAACAAACTACATGTAGATCATTACACAAAATCAACATTAAAGAGTGGAAATCCTACAAAAACAATTATTGATCACATTGTTACAAATTATAAATTTAAATTTAATATTCTAATTAACAGGGTTGACTTTAGTGATCATCGATATATTTTGACTAACATTGACTTACACGATTCAGGGCCTAAACATGTAACATCATTGATAACAAATAACCAGAACATCGAATTAGCATTACAAAGTAAAAATTTTACAGGATTTAATTTCGAATCAATTTACTTGTTTCTAAAGGACTTAATTAAACGTAATATGAAAATTAAAACTTACAAAATCAAACTCATTTTCAAAAAACCGTGGTTTACTCCGGAATTAAAAGATTTAATGAACACAAGAGATCAATATTATAAATTACACAAAAAATTTCAGCAAAATAATTATTTTCACGAACAATTTAAAGTATTGAGATCTAAAGTTCGTCAAGAAATTCTGAGCTCCAAAATCTATTATTACTCTAGTAAAATACGAAATTGCATTACCGATTCCAAAAAGGTTTGGTCTGTCATAAATGAAATCCTTTATAATAAACCACAAATTAAAAATATCAATACCATCAATTTAAAAGAAAATAATGAACTCATAACTGATCAGAAGGCAGTTGTGAATATTTTAAACCAATACTATAATAATGTAGGGTTATCCTCAGATCATTGCAATAGCCAAATTCCTAATAATATAGTTCCAACCCACAACCTAAATCCTTGTATGAAAATAAATAACTTTTCAGAAGCCACTGAAGATGAAGTTCTCAAAATTATTACAGAGCATGACAGTAACTCCGCAAAGGGATACGATCATATTTCAACTAAATCAATAAAAGCAATAGCACATGAGATTGTAAAACCATTAACGGAAGAAATAAACGTTAGCATAAACTCAGGAATTTTTCCAGACTACTTGAAAATAGCACGTATAACACCTATTCCTAAGACCGGTGATAAATATGACAAAAATAACACCAGACCAATTTCAATTTTGCCCGTATTCTCCAAAATATTTGAAAGAGTCATACTCAGTCGCTTGACTAAGTTTATAGATGACCATAAAATTATTAACTTCCACCAGTATGGCTTCCAAAAAAATACAAGCACGTTATCAGCAAGTCTAAACTTTACCGAAAATATTTATAACTCTCTTAATTCAAAACAAAAAGCTGCATGCATTTTTCTAGACTTTCGTAAAGCGTTTGATTGTGTAAAACATTCAACCCTTGTTGAAAAACTAAAAAGAATTGGAATCTCTGGGATAGCATTAGAACTTCTTAAGAATTATTTGCAAAATCGGAAACAATTTGTTCAGATCGGCGTCGCTAAATCTGAATATTTGGATGTTAAATGTGGTGTCCCACAGGGGTCAATACTTGGACCAACACTTTTCTTAATATATATCAATGACTTATTCGACTTAAAGCTAAAAGGAAATCTACAATGCTTTGCTGACGATACTATCCTAACATATTCCTGTTCCAGTTATGAAGAGCTTAAACTATCTATGGAACATGATATGACACTCATAGATAATTGGTTAAATGAAAATTCTCTGAGCTTGAATGAAAAAAAATCTACGTTTCTGCATTTTTGCCTTAAGAAAAATGTGTCATCTGACCTCTTTAGCAGCATATATTTTAATCGTAAATGCATAACTTCCTCAAATGAAGTGTCATATCTAGGGCTCCATATTTCATCAACTTTTAACTGGACATATCATGCAGACGTCATAAAAGCTAGAATATCACCATTTATAGGAGCTTTGAGAAAAACATCAAAATTCATTAGCCAGGAAGTCAAACTTCATCTGTACTTTTCATATATCCACTCTCATTTGATATATTTACTCCCAATATGGGGTTCACTGACCGAATCAAAAATAAATGAATTGCAAATATTGCAAAATAAGGCCCAAAGAGCAATTTTTGGTTTTCCCAAGCTTCATCCCTCTAAGTTAATGTACTCGGAAAAGGTGCTACCTTTCTCAAAATTAATTGTCTACGAATATCTATTCATAATTTATAAAATAACTAAAGCCCTCATTAGAACTCGAAACTTCTTAATCCAAAATCTAACAGTAACAAATAGACCAAGTAGAACAGCTGGCCTCTTTAGATTACCCAACTATAGTGTCAATGTCGCCATGAAAAGTGCATTTTATAGAGGCATTGACCTTTTCAACAGTCTTACTACAAAAGCCAAAGAAGCCACTATCAGTCAATTCAAAACAGAAGTCAAATCCGATTTGTACACAAAATATTGTCAGGAGTATGATACTCGCCATAAATTATTGCCATCGCTAGCTTTTTTTTCTTGAATACTTCACATTATTTATGTTTACCTCATATTATTTAAAGAAATAGTACGAATAAAAACTGCCTATTAAGAATATTTCATTATTGTACCCAACAGGTTTTCATTGTCACCAGTTTGTAATTTTTGTTATTGTTGTTCTCACTCATCACTGTAACTAAAATTTCTTCTGAATTATTTATTTAATACCATATTTTATTACATTATGTGAAATCAATTTTATATTATAACATTTTCAAATAATTATAAAAACAAAATTCTGGAATAAGAATATACATATTTATTTGGAATTAAGAATATATTTAATGATATATTAAATTGTAGCATATATTTTGTAACTCATTTAGTTTAGTCTACACTCAAAAAAAGAAAATTCACTTTTACTTAGTTTTTTTTTTTTTTTTTTTGAGTGTATATTTGCCCTTAATCTATGTTATATCAATAACTAATGTTTTCCTATTTGAATTTTTGTGTTTTTTGGAAAATAAATAAAAAAATTAAAAAAAAAAAAAAAAAAAGATATAAATAAGCAAACAAAAATATCAGATAGTCAGTTTTACTTTTGCAATTAAAAGTGTTAATAAATATTCGCAAGTATAAGGAATAATCGGTGGTACTTGAGCCTGGGTACTAATAGTGAAAGAATCTGAACTTAGTGGAATAGTAAATACAGATTTTACGATTCCGAATATTATTGATTCAAATTGTGGAAAAGCGGTGAAGTTTATCGTACATAAATTGGAGACCCTGGAATTTATTGTAAAGAAAAAATGTCATCAAATTACAGCAGCTTCCGCTGTAATTTGATGACAAATAAAGTTTGAGATTCTGTTAACTAAAGATCTGTCTTTTACTGTCGTGTTTGTTCAATAATCTAAAAGAACCAACGAAGAGTCGTTACAGTGGTGTCAGAAGTGGGATTATTGGAACAATGGTCAAGACAGTAAATATTAGTGATCTCAGCCAGACCCAGCTGAAGGATGAATTGAAGAAAAGGAATGCTCCAATCCATGGAACGAAGGCAGAACTTGCATTCCGGCTGCGTAAAGTTTTAGAAGAAGCAGGCCAAAACAAAGAGGTTATAGAAATAGAGCCGGAGAAGGCTCCGCTTCAGAATGCCCCAGCAATTGATCCGATGATGGCGTTGATGAAAGAAATGATGGCACAGCAACAACAACAAAAAGTAGAGCAACAACAACAACTTGCTGATATGATGGCCCGACAAGAAAAACTGGCAGCAGAACAAAAAGTAGAGCAACAACAACAATTTGCTGATATGATTGCCAAACAAGGAAACAACCAACAACAACAACTTGCTGATCTGATGGCCCGACAAGAAAAACTGGCAGCTGATATGATGGCAAGGCAAGAAAGTCTACGTGAAGTAATCGAGTCACGTGTATCCAGTGCAGAAGTAAAAATCAACAACATGGAAAGGGAGCTGCGGAAAGTTACCGAAGAACATGAAGAGAAATTACGCAATCTTTCGAGTGAATTCCGCCAAGAAATAGCACAATTGAAGTCAGGTAACATGATCAATCCATCAACTAGTTCAGCTCCAGCTAGAGTGAAAATACCTACATTTGATGGATCTACATCGTATCAGATATTTAAAATGCAATTTGAGATAGCAACAACTGGGGTTGACCACCAGCAAAAAGCAAACGCGCTTATATTGGCATTGAAAGGACCTGCTGCTGAAATTTTGCAGACACTATCTGCGACAGAGCGTGATTACAGCAAGCTAATGGAGGCCTTAGAAGTAAGATATGGGGAAAGTCATATGCAAGCTCTCCATCGCATGCAGCTCAAGACACGAAAACAGGGAGTCAGCGAAACTCTGCAAGAATTAGAGGCTGACATTGTGAGACTAGTTAATCTGTCATACCCGAACTATAACGCTGAACATCGAGATGAGCTGGCAGCTGATACATTTATCAATGCTCTTCGAGATGTACAAATGAGGAATCAGCTTTATCTAAGCGGAAAGAAGCTACCCGCGGAAGTCTTAGCATTGGCCCTGCAGATGGAAGCTGGAAAAAGAGCGTATGGTTCAGATAGAGTACGTCAGATGGAAGTTGCTGAAGAACCTCTAAAAGCAGCGCATGAGGAAGTGATCATGCGTGTCAAAAGTCTGGGAGATAAGCCTGAGCGAAATCATCGAAGAAAATCTAACAGAGTAAGATGCTGGAATTGTGGGCAATTAGGGCCCATCAGACGGGAATGCAAAACATGAGTAGCAGCAAAAGAAGGAGTAGTTCCAGGTCGGTTGATGAACCTTTCAAACAAGCAAGTGGATGTCAAAAAGGAAGGAGATTGCCACGTTGAACACCGGAAGAGAAAGATACATTGTAACGCTGAAGATCTTTCAAGAAAACCCTGTGTTGAGGAGCGCAAGTCATATAGCAGGACTGAGAGAAAGGAGGCAAATGTCAAAAAGGAAGGAGATTGCCGCGTTGAACACCGGAAGAGAAAGATACATTGTAACGCTGAAGATCTTTCAAGAAGACCCTGTGTTGAGGAGCGCAAGCCATGTAGCAGGACTGAGAGACAAGCGGCAATGACAGTGAAGCAAATTAAGTTCCAAACTCCTGACGATTGGTGTACCGAGGCAATGAAAAGAGAGCAGCTAGAAGATCCAGCTATGGCACCAATATTGGAATCGAAAACTGAGGGAAGGCGACCGGAGCACCTTTAAGTACGGAGGTGAAATGCTACTGGGCGCAATGGGACTCACTATTTATGGACAACGGGTTGCTAAAAAAAAAATGGGAGTCCGCTGATGGAAAGAAAGTGTTGGAGCAACTGGTGTTGCCATCAAGTCGAGTGGAAGAGGTACTGGGAAAGCTGCATGGAAGTATTTCTGGAGGACACCTGGGAGTCAATAAAACCCTAGCCAAAGTAAGGGAGAGGTTTTATTGGGTAAGGTATCGAACAGACGTGGAGCAATGGTGTCGGCGATGCGATACTTGTGCAGCGAGCAAAGGACCAAAAGCTAGAACTCGAGGAGAGATGCAACAGTACAATGTGGGTGCCCCAATGGAGAGAATTGCTATAGACATCGCGGGGCCATTTCCGGAAACGACAAAAGGTAACAAATACATCATGGTGGTCATTGATTACTTTACAAAATGGCCGGAAGCCTATGCAATACCGAACCAGGAAGCAGTTACGGTCGCGGAAACATTAGTCAATGAATGGGTTTGCAGATATGGAACACCGCTCGAGTTGCATACCGACCAGGGAAGGAATTTCGAATCTCAACTGATGGAAGAGCTGTGCAGAACACTCGGCATTAGAAAAACACGAACTACACCTATGAACCCGCAGTCGGATGGCATGGTAGAACGATTCAACCGAACCATGGAAGAACATTTGTCAAAGGTAGTAGAAGCCAACCAAAGAAATTGGGACAAGGATCTTCCGTTATTCTTGATGGCCTATCGTAGCGCAGTGCACGATACGACAAGTGAAACGCCAGCGAATATCATGTTCGGAAGAGAACTACATCTTCCTAGTGACATCGAGTTCAGCATCCCTGGAGGTCTGGTATCCACGAAAACAGATTATGTGGGACAACTAAGGGAGAAGATGAATAAAATCCATCAGCAGTTTCGAGACCACATTAAGATTGCCAGTGACAAAATGAAAACCAGGTACGACATAAATGCAAATAGTGGTGGTTTTCAAGAAGGAGAATTGGTATGGCTATACAACCCCAGAAGAGCTAAGGGAAGATCACCCAAGCTGTAGCCAGATTGGGAAGGCCCATATAAAATAATCAAACGAATTAATGTTGTCATCTACCGCATACAAAAGGGACCCCGTACCAAGATGAAAGTGATACATCTGCAAAGGTTGGCACCGTATCAAGGTAACAGCACCAATGCGATATCTGATATTGTTCGGGACGAACAAAACTAAATGGAGGGCAATGTAATAAACTTCGCCCAGAATGGGTTAATTTTATTTACTCATTCATGAATTAAAAGTTAACTCCTTTTTCAATCTTTTACTTGTATTGCAAATTGTATTGCATAAATTAATGTAAATTAAATTTGTTATACAAATGTTTACATTAATGAATTAAAAGGAGTTACCTAATACATTTTGCATAAATTAAATTTGAGTTCGCTAATACAAATGCAAGTATGAATGAAAACAGGTGTGGCCTCTTCAAGATGTACAGACTACGTAGTATTGATTTCTAGTGGATTATAGAAGTTTCGATTTATTTATTTTTCGATATAAATAAGCAAACAAAAATATCAGATAGTCAGTTTTACTTTTGCAATTAAAAGTGTTAATAAATATTCGCAAGTATAAGGAATAATCGGTGGTACTTGAGCCTGGGTACTAATAGTGAAAGAATCTGAACTTAGTGGAATAGTAAATACAGATTTTACGATTCCGAATATTATTGATTCAAATTGTGGAAAAGCGGTGAAGTTTATCGTACATAAATTGGAGACCCTGGAATTTATTGTAAGGAAAAACGGATGCTGCTGTAATTTGATGACAAATAAAGTTTGAGATTCTGTTAACTAAAGATCTGTCTTTTACTGTCGTGTTTGTTCAATAATCTAAAAGAACCAACGAAGAGTCGTTAAAATATATTAAGTAATAATAACAAAATTCAGTGCTGTGACCAACGTAACAAAAAAAGTACCACAGTAAAACTTACTCATACTTACAAAGCAATTTCTCTGAAAGCATGTCTTCAATAAACTCAAATTTAGGTTTTTATAAAGCACAAGTTATTTGATTTTAAATATGCATATGTTTTTTTATAAATGCTAAATACAATAAGAGGTTCCCTTTAAAAAAATTGTGTGACCAACGTAACGTGACCAACGTAACAGAGAAAAAACACATAAGAAAATAATGTATTTCTAACAACAATTATATTACTTATTTATTTTTTTCCATCTTTTATACAATTTATTTGTTTACTTTCTATCTTTGGTATCAATAATGACGGGCAATTTTCCAATTAGATTAATTTTTCCACACAACATAACGTTTTCATAGATAACGTAATTAACATAACATAACGTAATTAAAGGCTCGATTTTTGTTTCTTTTGAGTATAACAAGTGATCATTTGGATAGACAAGTTAAAAAGATTGATGTTTAATGTAATATTGAACCAGCGATTACAGACTCTAATTTTAAACCGGAGACCAATTTTATTATTATCACTAGAGATTTACTTATCGGTGCCAAATTTTATAACTCAACTTCGTAAATTATTACTAAAATTGTAATAGTTGTTGATTGATAGATTAATAATTTTTGCATATTCATAGTAAGTGGTTTGTTTTCTTTCATTGACCTTTAAGAAGATAAATGAAACTGTAAATAATAGCTTATAGGAAGGATGATATTGTTGATGAATTGCATGTATGTCTTATAGATATATAATTATAATAACAAATATGTACACGCGAAGTCAAAACAACAAACGAAAAAAAAAACCTAATAATTATCAAAAGATTATTCTCCCGGGCTTTGCGCTACATTATGGTTCTGGACGAATTGCTTCAGTAAGTCCAACAGTTACATTACGGTAAGTGGTTGATTTAATAAAAACACATATTGGTTGATCTGATCTACAAATTTCTATTGCACATAATGTTAGATTTGACTCTAAAATCAAAACACCGTACCTGCATGTACTGGATTAGAAACCTCGGTGTTAAAAAGGTATCAAAGCGAATTCATATTTAATAGGCGAGATGTCACACCATAAAATTTTGGATGCTGTTTGTAATATCAACAAGGATCCTGTGTGGACCATGGCGACTCCGAACGAGATTTTGTGTTGTGGTTTAAACGAATTGGTTTTAGGAACCTGGCGAATAATAAAAATATTGATGTTTGGAATTCAATCCATTGAAAAATTATCGATGTGCTGGCAATTAAACTAAATATATTTTTACTTATTTCACTATGTAACTATCAAATAAAACTTTCGCATTAATTTATTTTACTTTCGCATTAATAATATATTTTGGATAAAAATGTTACAGTAAACAGTATACAAAAATGAATCTAGCCAAGATAAAACTTTCATCGTTACGTGGGGGTATGGATGATGGTGTATGTGTATGTGCGAGTGTGTGACTGAGTGTGGGTGTGTGAGTGAATGCTATGTAAAGAGGGGGTTGAACGTGGTGATCGCGGTTTTTTTCGCGTAAGACGGTCGCCCGAGTCTTCTCATTTCACTTAGCTTTTCTTTGATCCGCTCTCATCATTCGATACGCGTACATTACGGCTATTTGTGCTAAAGTAGCAGGTATTTTATTCTCGTCCCCACGGACTTAAGCTAGCTTGGGGCTATTAAAACAATCTCGCTAGATACGTGGCCTGCTATGCCACTTCGGTGATCTATACCGAAGCAGCGCTTCATTACAATACGTCCGAAAAGTAAAAAAACATTTAATTTTGTATAAATAAAATTTTTTATCAAAGCAAACTCCAATTCAAAATTTCATTATCCAATGAAACTATTTGTTATGTTTTGTTGTCATAGTTACATACAATAATTCAAAATTTCATAATCCAATCAGAATAAATTTCTTATTTTTTGTTATCATAGTTCTACAATTTGTTTGAAAAAATAACAAAATAACAAATAACAAAGCTACTTTACTGCTGCCATAAAATAAAATAAAAATGGAGTTAATTTACAGTCGCTTTGATTATAAGTAAAAAAAAGTAAGACTTTAACTAACTCCCTAGCGGTAGTAAAGTTAAGCATTAGAGCCGTTTGCCGAAAAAAGTAATTATGATATAAATGATAATTTAAATAGTGAGTTAAAGTTTAGTGACAGCAATAACAATAATAGTGGTACTACTAATAAAGATCACATCTATATTAACAGCCTTTGGGGTGGTTCTTTATATCGTCCTTTATATAGCCATTTCGATTGACTATCGTCTTAATAGTGGGACATTCTTAATTCTATTAATGATAAACGAGATTTTATTGGTTATCACATTTTGTTGGTAAATGACAAACACTTATCTTTGATGCAACAATTATTGAGTTATATATGATATTCAACAATCACCTGTTTTTTTGGTGCAACATTTATTGATTAATTTAAAATAATCAACAATCAACTGTTTTTTTGGTGCAACGATTCTTTTTGTTGCAACAATTATTGGGACAACCTGATAGGGCTCTGCTGATTTTCAGACGACAAAACAACAACGATAGTTCATTTGTTATAGGAGTTTAGTCATCAACCTGGTACTCCTATTGACATGCAATGCGTTAGTTATCAACATTTTTTATTCAAATAAATAATACAATATGAATTGTTATTTTTTTTATGGATGACGGGGGAATTAAGATCACATCAGGGAGGTAAGTCAAATTTTAAATATCTGATGAATGAGAAATGGGAGGGATGGTGATGGCTCATTATCGGGTGATCATTATCGGGTGATCATTATCAGGTCTTCAGAATTCATTTTTCACTCTTTTTTTCCTATTCAAAGAATAATTTTCGAGTGTATTCTGATTTGTTAAGGGCCGAGAAAACTTTGAACAAACGTATTGAAACCAGGCGGAACCCAGTCAAGGCGCTCGCATCTTCTAGACTTGAAGATTATTTTTAAATCCTGAACGATAACCAACCGCTCGTTACATATTTTTTCTATGCGAAACGTCAATTCACTAGTGAAAAAGAATAACAAATTATAGTTGCTATGGTTTTTCATATAATTTTACAAAGTATTTTAAACAACGTAGCCATGAAAAAATAAAATATGAATTTTGAATGTTTTGTTGTCGATTTCTCATTTTATAATTTAGAGTAAATATCGATTATATATTACTATCATAGAAAATATTGCATTTCCTAGATAAAGAGATAAAAACGTTTTTCGTAAAAAACAACGTTTTCATCTCTTGTAGAAAATATACTATAATTATTTAAACAAAGGTTTTGGACAGAATAAAATTGATTGTAAACGGAACGCCTTATCGTAAACAATAAATCGTGTAAATAATAGTAAAGTAATATTTAATTGTAAATAAAATTTTTTTTATTCGCCTATATATTAAAGTGTTACTTTATTACTGTGATTTGCGGCTTTAAAGTATCACTTTTCAACTATTTATTTTGTCGTCATAGCTACGTCCAAAAAAGTAAAAAGCATTTGTATTTGTTTAAATTCTATGAAAAATAAATTTTTTTATCAAAGCAACCCGCAAATTCAAAATTTCATTATCCAATTAAAATAGTTGTTATCATTTGTTGTCATAGAATTTGGGAAAAATAATAAATATTTTTTCAAAGGTTACTTGTTCCACATATTTTTATTTTAAAATTTATGAAAATTTATAATTTTAATTTAGAATAAACAACTTTTCTTAAAATATTTTGCTTGCGGCGAATAAAAAATAGTATATGATGCACGGACGTAAGCTATTTTGGACTTAATGTGGGTGCAAATCTCGGCTAGCGCCTCGATTTGCAAACTCCACATCCGTCCAAAATCTTTAGCTTTACGTCCTAGCATCATAATGTACTATTAATTGTTATTACATTGAAATATTTGATGTGTTATGAGTATGTAGTGTTCATGCGAAAAATTTCTAGATAGGAATATTTTTTGCTGTATTATTTTACTGTTGGTGTCAAACAATATAGGTGTGGAATATAGAATAACGTTGAAAAAAACTGTGAATTAGTTCAATTTGAAGAAGGTGAAAAACATGACATTATTTTATATTTATTTGCACTTACTTTCTTTTCATTTAATTTTTTTTATAGTTTTTAGTGCTTTAAATACTACAGAACTATTTCATAAAAATCGAACATCAATGCGTTTGGTGAAAGTTTTAGTGATTTTCACTTCTGGGTTAGTTTGAAAGATAGTTTCACGGATGAAATTTTTAGATATTAAGGGACGTTAACTTATAAAGAACTACGTTTATAGCGTTAAAAAGAGCGAACAAATTATCCATATCGTAGATCAAGACCTTTGAAGATAACTGTTGTTGGTTCAAAATAAAATATGCAGTTGTTTATTGTTATTAAAAAAACAAAGTACTTACATTTTGAAGAGGCCTTGGTATCGATGTTGACGTAGTAGCATCACTTGAATAATTTGTTGATGTATTAGTTGAATTATAATTATTTACTAAACTCGAAGATTGTTGTATATCTTGCGAATTTCCTAAAAGTTGTGATTGATAATTTGTACTTGATGTTGGTACTGTAAAAAAAGGAAAGAAAAACAATGAGACAAATATTATAAAACTGCAATATTATTTTATTACATATAATGAATAATTTAAATAAAAAATTGTATCTAATTCTCAAGCATAAAAAGTCATTGTAGATATTTTTGTGTTTCATACCTTTTGCTCGTTTTCATAAATTTTATAAGAAAACAGAATAAATAGTCTTGGAATTAACATTAAACAAAAAGTATTTCTCTGTTTTTGTTTAAGATTTTAAAATCCAAAAAACAAACAACAGAAAAACTACATTTATTTGTCATAATTTTTATAAAACGGAAAAATACATAAATAAAGAATATAATTTTAGCTGAACGCGTTTTCATTTATTAATTTTTATGATTTCTACCATTTCCAGAGTATTGTTTAATTATCCCATTTTCCATGCTTAAAACTACGATATTATAGGACTAAACCTGAGAGTGTAATTTAAAACCTGCATTGCGATTTTAATTGGACGTTCGACTTTTGCATTGTGTTAAACCTAATGGTTCCTTAAAATGCACAGAGACATAATCCGTAACAAAAGCTTTCCCTGAGCTATAGAACTTTTATGTATCTTCTTGTATAACAATAAGACTTTTTTTCAAATTATATTGATTATAAAATGATTGTCAAAAAGGTAGTCTTGAACCACAAATTTCGTATATTTATTGTACATTCTATCATTTATGAAATTTAATCCCCTTATGTTATTTAAGTATAAATTTATAGAAATAAAACAACTTAACACTTGAATAATTAATTAATGATTTGTTTTCTTCAAATGTCTTATAATCACAAAACAAATTTTCTATCACAATTAACATAAAATATTTTTTCAACGCTGTTATGTCTTTGACATGTTACGGAGTTTGAATTAATCAACCTAAAGCTACCACCTAGAGTTTAAATAGCTAAACAAACATAAATAGACCTAAACCATAAAAAATACCTGCCAGACAGAACGTAAATCTAATGCTAATTATAAACTATCATGATATAGAAAACAACATGACCTTTATGACTTACTGGTTGTCTATCGATAAAACTAACAACACCTTTCATTAGTATTGATCGACCTGAAAATAATAGTTTTTTACATTCCACATATGTATACGACGAAACTGAACAACCTCAACCCAACCTCATATATGTTTAGTGGTGATATATTAAAAATTTAAGCTCTATGTTGCTAATTGATTTTGATTATGAATTGTTTATTTGATTATAATTAATTTTTATTTGTGTTATGTTTGTGTCTTTTATATGAAATTGATTTATTATTAATATCAAGTAGATGGTGTATGGTAGAGAATTTAAGGGATTCGTGTTCAAAGATCGAAAGTACAAAGTCTTTAGGGCCAAATACAATTAAATAAATAATCAGATTGCCACAAAAACTTTTGGTTTATTAGGGAGGAAACCTCTTTGATCGCCTTACCTACACGTTTTTATGCAGAAAATGAGGAAAGGATTTGTGTGAAATTCAGGTTAACTTCCACCATGCAATAGGAGCAACAGATGCGGTGGTCGGATTTTGAAAATTTGAATTTCACAAAGTTAGACCATTTACATTTTTTTAATTTTTTTATAAAAATAGCTAATATTGAAGATATAATCCTTGCCATGTTTTATAATGGACGTACAAGTCGCTTAGCAGCTACACCAGCTAAAGTTTTAAATCGTATCGGCTAGCACCCTACAGTGAGGTTTACCCCAAAGGTGATCACATCTTGTTGTTACATCCATTAACTTCATAAATATTCCATGACAAACGGTGTGGCAGTTACAGATGATTTGCTATCCAATATAACCCATATTTGGAAGAAAAAAAAACGAAAAACTCGACCTTATTTCGTTTGCCGTTGTCCAATCCAATGAATTCGATATCCATAGAATTCGGTAAAAGTATTGATGGCTTCGACGTCGTATGGTTTTGGTTGGCATACTAAGCTTGATGGTGTCTTTGATAAAATATTCTATGCAATTTGCTGTATTTTTTGTAACCTTGGCTCTATTATTAACTCCAGTGCTGACATAAATCAACTATATCTTCTGGCTTCCACCGATTGTTTCCACTCTTTCGTCGATAATTGAACATTTCCTGTTTTTTCAGTCTCCTTAATTTACATGTTTCAGTGAACCAAACTTAATCTATTAGAATTGACATTGAAGGTTTCTCTGCAACGCAAACACACGAAAGCATCTGGATAAGGCTCATCAATCTACTCCAAATCGTTTCAATCAACCGCTTTATTTTAAGAGAGCGACCCAAATCAATAAAGCTATTCTAATGTATTTGTCAAATTTCTGAATTGTGAAGAAAATTGATTCCAGTCAATATATAATTATGATCAATATGCAATAACGCCTTCAATAAAAACTTGGCATTAGTAATATACAATGATTGGCGTCCCTTATGGAAGTGTTTTGCTCTCGCAACACAATAGTAATGCATAACAACATGCCAAATATAACAGGGTAATTTGTCAAACAAATCCAGGCATAACGTCGTTTTTATAGCTCAACTGTAACAGTTTTATAGAGAAGAAGTTGTTAAATAACGCATTTCATGCTACAACGCAACATTCAAGTGAAATATAAATGTCAATGTAGATAACTTTATTGTCAACCGTAAATAACGTGACACTAAATATTGGGAGGCAGTCTGCAATTCATCATTGAAAGCAATGACAGATACTGTCTCTACGTCAAAGAACGTTTATTCCATAACTTGCTGAAAAAGCTGTAGTAACATACTACTGCAATTGAAATACTGGCAGATGAAAGAGATGAAGTAAGTCACAGTGATACAAGTAAACCACAGATTCCAAAAATGTCAACCAAGATAAAAAATTTTGTAAACCAACACACACTGGATAAATAAAGGTAATACCTTCCTAGAACAGAGTAACTGCAATGTATAGCCACAAGAAATCTTTGGGAAACCATTAACGACTGTCTAACTCATAACGAAAAACAAACAAAGTGCTAAAAACAGAATATAACACATAGATAAATACTAAACAGAATACATAAGTTGCCATAATACAATACCATACAGCTTACTGAAGATAAAGTTAATCGATTAATTAAAGCAAAACATAATTAAACCTACAAAGTTCTGGAACCAGATGGCATTTCAAAATGGAAATGAAAGATACTGGACCAATTAATTATATTTTATCCGTCTCCTAAGCCACTTCATTAACAGTCTAGAAATACGTAATTTTGGCCAAGCGATTCAAATACCATAAACATGAGACCGAAGTCGCTGCTGTCACTTTTTGCTAAACTAATGGAGCCTCTATTGCTATCCTAACTCTACAAGAAGAAGAATTGTAGCAGCTCACCAACATGGCAGAAAGGAATACAACTGAAATCCTGAACCAACTAAAACATGGCATTGTTCAATATGTAAAAATATTTAAAGGGCAAACATAACATCCTTCCAGTGCAACACCTGTAAAGAATGGTGTCACCTCAAGAACTGATCAGGTTTAGCCACACATAAGCCTCACATAGCGCCATGCGGTTAATTATCCAGTCGACATACCAAGACTAGCTCGCAACAAAACACAATGCAAAAGAAAACGCATCCTGAAACTCCGAGTAATGTGAAAATTATGCAACTGAATTGCAACAGTCTCACCAACAAGATCGACGATATTATAAATTATATGTGCAATAATAATATTCTAGTCACGGTTCTTCATGAAACCAAATTAAATGTTAGATCTAAGCTTAGTGATAATTAATGTGATTATAAAACTATAAGGCTGGATAGAGGAAAGGACAAAGGTAGAGGCTTTGCCTTTATCATTCACAAAACCGTTATCTACCGTACAACCACATTGCCTGCAATACCGGGAACTGATAAACACCTACAACAACTAGGCATTATAATAAAATCCGGCAACACGGAGATAAGTCAGTCTCTAGTTAATATCTATATTCCACCAGGAAGCAGCTGTGATACAGGTTATGAACCGTCCAAAGGACATTTATTTTATACCAAAGACTGTCTAATTCTCGGAGATGCGAATGCTCATCATGGTCCTAAACACTAATTCACGAGGTGAAAAAATTGCTGATCAAATTGACGGCTCCTTCCTCAACGAACCACATCCCGAACCACAAACGAACCATTTCCCTTGCCAGCATGTCTCTAATGCCAATAGCCAGAATAGAGAACTGATATTTCTTTAGGATCAGATAACGTGCCGATAATCACCTTTAGTCGTTCCATAAATATAATAAAATCCGATAACAAGACCTATACTAATTTTAACAAAGCAGACTGGAGAAATTTTACTAATTTCACTAAAATGGAATTCAGTAAACAATTTCTACCACTTGACGCCCTCCATAGGGAAAAAAAATTCAGAGCAATTTTTAATACAGCCAGATCTCGCTTCATCCCATCCGGCAGAATACAAAAGGTGAAACCAAACATTCCATAGGAAGCTTGTGTGAACCAAAAGAGGCGACATACGCAAGGCAGATCCAGCTGATCCTAAAATTACAGGCCTTAATAAGAAAATCAATAAGTTAGTTACGGAACAAAAACGTAATAAATGGAGAGAGCTAGTGAGTGATTCAAGCTTTGGCACAATTAAAAGTCTCTGGAAGGTCATAAAAGGCTTAAATTATTCTCGACAGCCAGGCAACAATTGCATGATCTCCTTCGATGATATCCGTACTGAAAACCCCAGAAAATGCGCAACAAAATTCAACACATTTTAAGGCTTGAAATCACATACAATACAACAGAAACAGAAACAGAAACCGAATTCCATACAAATTTTACAGAAACAGAATTTTTTCCTGTCAAATTTGTATGAAATTCTGTTACTGTTGTACATGAATTAATTCCCGGCTTTACTGAAAAGCAAAGTAAACATGAAAAGCCAACTAGGTTAGTATTGAAACATTTGCGCAAGCTCAATATTGAACGTTTGGAAGAAGTCACATTTTCTGAAGAAGAGGTTGAGAATGCCATAAAGAAAATTAAGCCATCCAAAGCAATTGGACCCGACGTAATCTCAGCCATCATGCTTAAACATTTTGGTCCCAGACGACTGAAATATCTCACTACCACACTCAACACATCGCAAAATACCTTACAGATACCAAATATCTGGAAAACGGAAAGAATATGCCCCATCTTGAAGCCTGGAAAACCTGAAGAAAAGGGAGAATCTTACAGACCGATCTTCATCCTTTCATCGGTCACAAAACTGATTGCGCTTCTATTACCTCGGTTAACCGAATCTTACAATTTGGCGGCACACCAACGTGACTTTAGGACAGCATATAGTACAACCACTACTATTTACAGAATACAAAACCAGATTAGTGATGGTCTGAACCAAAAACAACTCTGTGTTAGAACAATTTTAGTTGCACTTGACCTATCAAAAGCATTCGACACAGTGGCGCACTACTAGATGATATCCTAAAGATTAATTTGCAAGGTATAATAAAGCGCTGGTTGTGCAATATCTTAGAATTCGCCAAACAAACGTCGAGTTTCAGAACTGTAAATCCAATATGAGAGTACTACGACAACGAGTGCCACAAGGCGATGTTCTCTCACCTTCATTATTTAATCTCTACTTAAGTAGCCTACCTGCCCCACCAGAAGGAATAACCATCGCGTCATATGCAGTCGGTTGCACAGTGTTTGCAACAGAAAAACAACTTAGAACAACTCACCAATATTCTATACACCTACCTTAAAATTCTCAATGATTTGTTCAAAACAAGGAAATTAGAACTTTCTACTGGGAAATCCACTTCTACACTTTTTACCACATGAACAAAGGAAATAAACACAACAATAAGCATCTGCATTGACAACATAAACTTATTCATACAGTAACAAATCCGAGACAGTTGGGGTAACATTCGACCCACTGTTTAAATTCAATGCTCATGCGCAACAAGTGAACTCTAGACTGAAGAACAGGAATAATGCATCGAAAGCACTAGCGGGTAGTTCATGCGGCAAGGATAAAATTATTATAATCTATGCGGCACCCATATGGACAGCCCAAGTTGGAGACACAAACTGGAAGAAGTTACAAACAACACAAAACGCAGCTTTGTGAATCGCGATAGGATGTCATTTGATGGCCCACCGAGATCACCTGCCTGCTATACTCCCAGTCCGTGAACATAATGAAATGCTAACTAAACAATATCTATTGGCCTGCACAAAGTGCAACATCCTTGTAATGACCTTATCAAAGGTTGAACCACCTAGAGACATAAGGAAAACAGCATGATACTTTCTGCATGAGGTTAGAAACCATCAAGTAACAGGCAACATCGACGAGGTTACTTATAAAACAGGCTTAAAATTACTTCATACTAAAGCCCCAAGTTGAGTTATAAATAGAAAGCCGATATATCATTGATATCACAATAGATCAGATAATATCATTGATTTTATAAGACTTCAACTGATTTAATGTCAAGCCTTATATTTGGAAATATATTTACGGAGGCTGAAAAAGCACATTCCGATTCCGCACTTGTTGGTGGAATGGTCAATCTGTAATCATTATACATTCGCTGCAAATCAGGTCCAGTATATCCTATGAACGCTGCTGAAATATTTTTATTTCGCTTTCAATAGTGGTGACCAATTTAATGTTTTATCTAGTTGTATTCTGACAAAAACAGTGTTGTATAGGTATTAAGCTTGAATTAAGGTCACGTTGCAGTTTATTTTTCTAAATTGTTTTCCTTTAATAAATCCACCGGAACCACATTCTCAGTTGCATTGGCGTTGCAGTCTGTGCTCGATGATCCAGAAGTGTGAGAAGCACAATCATCCGTTTAACATCCCTTATGTGTTGCTCCATGTAACGTTAAATAATCGTTAACAAAAACTTTTATGGGGCTTCACTTGGACCGGAATATATGTTTGATGTATTATCGACAAAAGCAACGTTTTCATTCTGCAAATATTTTATTACTTCAGATATTTTGATTATCCTCTCCTTTATGCGTGACATTCGTTAATCCACGAGTTAATGAGTTGCTTTGATTTTCTAGTTTACTTATGACTAGCTAAAGAGATACATAGGCATAGTCCAATATTTCATGATAAAATGGAGGAAATAAAAAAAAGTAAATTAAAAAAGTTGTTAAAGCCAAAAATTATTAAATTTATTTTAAATAAATTATTTTTAAAAAAAAAAAAAAAATTTACACTTGAAAATGCAAATATTTTTGCTAAAAAATATGCAGCAACAAAACTTAATTTGGGTTGCCAATAATCTAAATGCTAGGGACATATTCATTGTTCAAGTGACGTATGGTCTTCTTCAAGCATTAAAGCCCACATATATAGAGTTATATGAAAGTTTATTACTTCGAGAAACCAATTGCGTGACATCATTAAGACAAATTCCATAACTAAGATTTAGGATGCTACCGCTGACTAAAAAGAGTTCATCCGTCAGCAACCCTAATGTATCATCTTGCACTACTTGCTCTAAGTTTTAGCTATAAGCTATAAGTTTGCTAGTACTACTTGCTATAAGTGATAAGTTTTTAAGGAAAAGTTATAAAAAAATATTTAATACTTCAACACTTCACAATTAAAAAATTTACAAATCAATAAAAACTGATGAAAATTTACGAATCAATAAAAACCCTCCATGCGAACTTAATATAACTTATTTTTTAACAGGAGGTCGTGTTCTCATTGACTAATTCCGGCAGATATGGCGATACAGTAACGCCATTTGCTTTCAATAATTCTGGGATTTCAGGATCGTAAAAATATATCGGGATCCCAGGATCCCGGGATTCAAAATCTCAAGCTTACAATCCATAGTGCTAGTGTTAATTAGAAGACGAAAATAACAATTATTCATCGTTCACACTTCACAGTAATCACGCATCCCATTAGCCATTTAATGAATTAATTTTCACAACGATCTTCATGCGCGGTGATATAGTTTTCATGATATTTTGAAAATGAACTTGTAAGTTTTCGTAATTTTTAAAAAACAAAAAAAAAGATGACGAAAAAGTCCTAATTTTCTTCTTATGCTATAGAATGAATTGTATAAAAAAATAAGCGTGACAAAAAAAATCAAAATTAGTACTTTTTCGTCGAAATTTTCATCATTTGGTTTTACGAGTTTCGAAGAATTTCAAGTTTTATTTCAAAATATCATCAGAAATATGGGTTTTAGGAAAAAATGACTCTAGTCTTTTTTGTAGAAAATTAAATTTCCTACAAAAATGATTGTGTGATTTTTTTAACATCTGCATATTTTAACGATTTTATCAAAAATTTAACTTCGATGATTTTGCGGCACATGTTCTATTGATTTAAAAAAAAAAATAGTGCCGTTGTGGTTTTTTGACCACAAAGAATTTTTCTAGGGGGCGTCTGGGAACATTTAGTTTTTAACGACCAGTCTAATTTGCATAGAAACCCAGATCCCACCCATGCGCTACATCGTAAAACCTACAAACGACATCTTAAAAAGGATGACTATATATAGATTTAATAATAAAATTGACAACAGAATCACCGATGTCTATCTATAACATTACACCCTGTGACGCAGGGCATCTTTTCAAATGTCCAAGAATGATACTAAAATAACACCTAACGAGCACTGGCAAGGTAAGCACCGACAATGTTATAAATTCGTAATGAATTCAGTTACTACTAATAAAATCTTAAGAAAAAATAGTATATTTTGCTACACTCCTGTGAAACACCGATTTTTTCGTGAGTGAGCATTTGTTTAACTAAAGTTGCATGAAAATAAATTTATTATACGCTATCGTAGAAAACTCCCCTTTCTATGATAGTATATGAAAAGCGCAAAAAAGTTCAAAAAGTTATTTCACCCCTGTGAAGGTGGCTTTTTTATGGATAGTAAAAAATCATTTTTGCTAATATTCTAATGTAATTTAACAAAGTTTTTGATCAAAGCAACCATTATTAGTGCCGGGAAAAAAAAAATTATCGATATATATCGATACTTATCGATGTATTGAATAACGATATGGAAATTATAAAACTTTAATATATCGATACATATACGTTCATACATATATCGAAACTTATCAATATATCGATAACTCGGTTTTATACATATTTTTCATATCGACATTTCTACAATTTTTAATATCCACCAACCCTAGATATTCCCTTTATGTTGTCGTTTTCTAATTTAATAATTTATAACAAAAATCGTTTTAATTTACTTCCGTAAAAAAAAAAAATTTCTACGCGAGATGAAAAAACGGAGATTTTATCTCTTGTAGGAACATATACTATAATTTTCATTCATGAAAAAAATACCATAAAGTCAATAAAGCTCAAATTTACAATTTACTTTAACATGTAAATAAAAATAATTTATCCGGTTTTAAAGATATCTCTTATTAAATTATTACATAAGATTCTATTAATTTTTCTTTCAATGTCATTTTATATTTATGCGAATATTTTTGTTTTGATTAGTCTTTAGTTTACATTAAATTCATTGTTGCGTTTTAACAATACTTGATTTACACGGTTTCTTTACAATTAATTAAGATTAATATTTATAAGTAAATATAATTACATATTTTAATTTAAAATGCAATTGTTTTCAATATGTCTTCTACTGTATATGATTTAATTATTATTGCAGTTTTTGTACGATTAGATATTTTTCTATTATTTCCCCTTCATCGAACTGATAACGGCAAAATATTATTTTTAATTTTTGAACGTAAATTTATGTTTAGTTTTTAATTATATTTTTACCGTGTTAAACTAATTTAATTAAATTGAAATAATTCTGCATTGAAAAAATTCGATAATTACAATTAGTGAATAAATTATTTTATTTTTTTGAGAAATTATTCATTACGTTTGTTAGATAAAAGTGCAACGTGAAAAAGTTATATATGTCAATTTCAAAGTGTTTTTTGTTTGAGTGAAATTGATCTTATCGCATTATAAGTAAATAATAAAAGTGATTTCAGTGTTTACCAGGTGATTGTAAATAGCAAAACAGTGTATGAACAAAATTGTAATGCTAATCAAAAGTTTAATATTTTATTGATTATCCATAAATGTAGATAGATAAGAATCAATAAATACAGGTAATGTTAATGTTAATGCTGTTACACAAAAAAAGAGTTTAAAAAATCAACTGGTATGATAAAAATTTATGTATTTGTTTTTCAACTAATTTATTTACATAATACAATCGATTTTCTTTAAAAATGATTATATCTCAATTGTATACACTTCAATGTTTATAGAGCTCAAGCGTGTTTTTATGTGCTAGGTTGTGCGTTTAGAAACTAAACAAATAGTGTTCCTTTGGTATTAAATTTTGACGATCCAGCAGACAGCAATGAACATATACTACAATATATACACTCATTAACAATGAACCCAAAACGTTTAATGTTATGTTTTTATACATAATATGTCAATATTAATTTATCTTAGTTTCGATATAGAGAGCGACATTAGCGATCATTCGAAAAACATTTGTTTTATTTTAACTAAATGTAGCTATCATGAAGCAGACATATTCTAACTAAATAAACCAGACACAAGTATAATATTTACAGGTATTCCCCGACTTACGACCGAGATTCGTTCTTGGTCATCGGTCGTAAGTCGAAAAAGTCGTAAGTCGAATTTCATACAAAATAACTACATATAAGAAAAAAGTTACATACTGTACTACTAACTTTGAGGGTCAGGAGAAATGAAACTACGCCAAATTCATAAAGTTCAAGTTTTATTTAAAATAATAATAATAACACAAAAATACATATTGAAATGATAATAATACATTATATAATAACACAAAAATACATAATAAAAACAATTATATAATTCAACAAAAATATATTATTTAATTAAGAGTTATTTACATGTCTTCATCATCCGTACTTATTACAAGAGTGCAATCCATTGCGTTGTCTTCAGAAACAGAATGTCCAGTGCTGGTTTTCTTAAAAAATTTGTCTAATGTCGTCTGAACAGTTTGAGCTTTCATTTTCCGGTAAATTTCATGATAACAAGCCAAATTTTCCTGAATCAGCCTATTTACTTCTGTAAATCGCTCTTCATTTGCATCCATTTGTTGTAATTTTAGCATTCCCTTATTAATTTGGTGAAAAGCAGCACTCATTTCTATTTGTTGAGAATTTTTTTTGTGGAATGTCTTCTTCATCTGGTTTGTTTTATCTTCGTTTTCTGCAAGAACACATTGTGCTTCAAATTCCAATAAATCTTCATTCGTTAGGTCATTTAATTGGTGTGCAATGAATTGGTTAATATCTTCACTGACAACTTCAAGATTAAGCTGCCGACCAAGATCTACGATCTGATCTGTAATTTCCTCAATATCAACTTCTTTTTCAATCGACGAACTTGTAGATTCTTCATATCTTTTTGTTAATTTTTTCCATATTCCGTTCATACAAGAAGGCTTGACTTCTTTCCATCCACTTGTTTTATTTTTAATTCCTTGAAGAATATTATACTTTGACCAAAATTCTTTTAAAGTAATCCCCTCTTCAAGAGCCATAATTGCTTGAGTAAATGTAATTTTTAAATAATAGGCCTTAAATGTTGCTATAGCACCCTGATCCAAGGGCTGCAAAATGCTCTTAGTATTTGGAGGCAGATACATAACTTGAATGTTCGGGTGTAAGTCGCATAGGTGTGGTGGATGTCCAGGTGCGTTATCCAATAATAAAATTATTTTAAAAGGAATTTGGTTTTGATTACAATATTCTTTTACTTCGGTCGCAAATACTTTCATAAACCAGTCTTCAAAAAGTAATTGTGTCATCCAAGCATTTTTATTTGAGATGTAATGCACTGGTAACATATTAATATTTACTCCTTTAAATGCTCTTGGATTTTTCGAGAAATGTATTACAAAAGGTTTCAATTTATAACCAGCAATATTTCGGCCTAACAAAACTGTTATTCGGTCCTTAAAAGCCTTGAACCCTGGCATACTTTTTTCCTCTTTATGAATATACGTACGTTTAGGCATCTTCTTCCAATATAGACTGGTCTCATCTACATTGAATATTTGTCCCTTTGTATAATTGTTTTCTTTTAGAAACTCGTCGAATTTAATTACAAATTCCTCAGCAGCTTTATAATCAGCACTGGCTTCCTCTCCTCCAATTTTTACACTTTGAAAATTAGCTCTCATCCTAAATCTTTGAAACCAACCATGGCTTGCAGTAAAAGTCTGATCATAGTTTTTACCTTCCTTTAATTTTAACATATTGAAAAGACTACATGTTTGTATGATTGCGAGACTTAGAGGAATTAGTTTTTGAATCAAATCCTCCATCCATATCACTAATAATTTTTCCATATCATGTATGGGACCTTATCTATTTTTGGATATTATTGTAGATTTCATAGATGTAAATAAAATAATAAAATAAATAATAATAAGCTTTATTTTTGTTTCTTCAAAAAAATTATACATACTAAATGTTCTATTTAAGCTTAACTACAAAAAAACAATGGACCAGCGGTCCGTCTGTTCGCTTGCATAATAAATACCAAATTAAAACAATTCAAGAATATTAGAACCTAAATATTTTGGACAGCCAAAATGAATAGAAGAATATCATATAGACATTCATATGTATATAAACATTAGTAGATTCAATCTCTGTTGGTTGGACATTCTCTTTTCTTTCTCTTTTGTTAGTAATTAAACTCATTAATGAGTTGGTTTCTATAATTCCAGGCTTCCAGGCAAAAATTATACAGATCCTTCCAGTTTCTATATCCATTTAGCACATCAAAAACATCCTGCCGAGACAATGCATCGTACCCAAAGTACCGTTTCCTGATTGTTCCAAGAACTGGACAGATAGCAACAAAGTGGATAGCATCTTCACGTACATTGAGATTGCATATAGAACAGTTTTGGGCATTGCCTGATCGCCAAGGCCGGTAATTGAGGTTTATCAGATCTCCTCGTATTTTAAAGATCCAACTTTGCATCCGTACATCCATAGTTGTAAGTAGGTAATGACGCTCATCCAGGTTAAGAGCAAAGGTGCTATAGGCGTAATGATTTTTTGAAACTCGGGCTTTTTCCATGATCGAAATTACAGATTGGGTTCTCACTTTTGCCAGAATACTGTTCAGTTCAATTGTTAATGTGCAAATATCCCCTACAGATTCACGCAGTGTGCACAGATGCATTGTAGCTAGACTTTGCCAGCCTCTAAACCAGGATGTTTTATTTCTTATAATCTCATTAGCCAGAAATCGAGGTAGTCTCTCTGTTGGTAGCTGCAACACGTTTACTATGTACTTGAAGTGTAGTTTGAGTGTATGCACAAAAATTTCACTTCTATTCGTTTCCAATAATAGCATGTAGTTTGGTGTGTTCCTCGGCAGTCCTAGAATTTTCTTAATAAAGAACCTCTGCAATTTTTCCACTTGGTCATAGGCTTCCCAACCCCAAATCTGGCATCCGTAGCACATTATTGATCTACTAACTGCATCAAAGACCTGCATTTTGGCTGCAATTGGAACCGTTGATGTTGTTACAAGATCCTTCCACACCACATTTAGCGCTTGTTTGGCATAGGTTAATTGCTGATCCATGTGTGAACTCATTGAAAACTGTGGGGTCAAGATCATACCAAGATATTTGTAAGAATTTACCACTTCAATCGCTTGGCCATTCAGCCACCAGTTTTCTATCGCTGCTTTCTTTCCACCATTGCTAAATATCATTATCTTCGATTTACCTAGGTTAATAATTAAGTTCCACATATTGCAATACTCTTCCAGGCGATTTATCATCTTCTGCAATACTTCGGGGCTTGGCGCCAAAAGCACTTTATCATCTGCAAACATCAAGACTTTAATTCGAAGATCACCAATAAGTATTCCTCCACACAGAAAGTCAACTAAGTCGTTCAAAAATACGGCAAACAGTAGAGGACTGAGTAAACAGCCCTGCTTTACCCCCATTTCCGTAGCAAACCATTCTGATAGGTCAACGCCATTCCAAACAGCTGCTTTTGTATTTTCATAACGACACCTTAATACCCTTAAAAATTTCGTCGACACATTAGCACTGCTTAGTTTATAAAACAGAGATGATCTTAAAATGGTATCGAAAGCTGATTTGAAGTCCACAAAAAATGTGTAAATTTTTTGCCCCTTAGAGCGTAGTCGCAGGGTTACGATGCTTTTAAGATTAAATATATTATCAAACGTAGAATACCCCTTTCTGAATCCAGCTTGAAATTCGTTGAGCACTTTGTTTTCCATTACCCATTTTTCTAATCTACCTAGTAATATGCTGCAAAAAATTTTTGTAACCGAATCCATAAAAGAAATACCTCTATAATTTTCAGGTACCGAGCTGTCACCCTTCTTATGAATTGGGAAAATGAGTGATTCCTTAAAAGACGGTGGCATCTCTCTTGTTTTGAAAATTGTATTATAAAATGAAAGCAAATATAATAGAAAACTATTAGGTGCATTTTTGTAGAACTCGTATGGTATTCTGTCTGCTCCAGGTGCTTTGTTGTGTTTCAATTTACCTAGAACATCTTGTAGTTCGTCCATTTTTATTGCACTATCAAGTGTATCATTTTCTATATATGGTTCCACTGTTAATACCGTTGTGTAATTCATTTGTGGTGAGAGTAGTGACTTAAAATAACCAGCAAGAGCTGGGACCCCAACCGAGCAAACTGCAGTAACCTTACGGCGCAAAGTTTTTACTATACTCCAGAACTCTTTACCGTTTCTTATATAATTTAATGATGCATATAGAATAGAGTAAAAACTTTTTTTCTTTGTTCTGCACAAATATTTGTAATCTTTATTTGCTTTTAGGTATAAATCTTTTGAAACCTCGGTATTCAGTTTTGCTGCTCTATGGAGAAATTTGTATGACTTTTTCCTAGCTAATTCACACTCCGCATCGTGCCACATGTTATGAGTCTTTTTTGTTTCCTGGCCCTTTTTGGATTGATGTAAATGAATTCCCGCTGCTAATTTTATTTGTTCAGTTAGACATTGCAAAGCTTTGCTCGGACTTTCAGACAGGTCTCCCATATACCGCATACCAGTTTCAAGCTTTTTACAGAACATGGATTTGTTTTCCTCCACCCATTTCAGTTTTGGAGAGAGGCCTTTTCGCTTTATAAATTGATTTTCACCCCATTTCAACGTAGTGATGATGGGCATGTGGTCAGAAAAAACAAGAGAGCCCGTTTCAAAATCCAGAACTTTTCCCAGTAGATCTATTGAACAACAAACTAAATTGTTTGTTGAGGATCCCATAACGCCCAAGAAAGTAAAACTCCCGTCTGGATCACTTGGTGTACGCCCATTTAAAATAATTAACCCATAATCATCGCACGCTTCTAGAAGTTTTTTTCCTCGTTGATTTAGAATCTTGTCGTTCGATTTTCTGACTTGATTTAAGCTTGGGTTAATTTCCATCAACTCCTCTACCATGAATTGGTTCTCAGCGATTCGTACATTGAAGTCTCCTGCTAGTATAAAACTTACTTTGTTATTCTGTTCCAGCATTTCACATATTAATAGAAAATCTTCATTCCAATTGTTACCATTGAGATAGACTGGCAGCACGTAGGTAACTTTTCCTTGAATTTCCGTGCTTATAAAAGATATTTGATTTATTTTTTCAAATTTCGTGGCTTTGGACAATCTTCCCATTTTTTTATAACCAATTAACATACCACCACTTGCTCTCCCAAAGTTGCTAATTCTCGTAGCTGGTACCCAACAGAGATTAAATTCTACAAAATATTTATCAAAAATTTCATACCTATCCATAATAAAAGTTTCCAATAATATAAAAATATCAAATTTACTTACATAATTAAAAAAATCCACAAACAATAGTTTATTCCCTAGCCCACAGATATTATATGCTAAAATTCTAATTGTATTACAACTTAAATCTAAAACATTTTTATCACTAGTTACAAGTTTATTAGAGGTTACAGTCGAACAGACGGCGCTTTCTCAACCTTTTCTCACATGCTGATTGACGAGGATGCTTCGTTCAGAAAATCATCTTGAATTTTGTCCCAAAATTCTTGTAGATTGAAACCCACAAGATCACTTATTATTTTGGCACCTGCTTCATTTGTATCCGTTCTTAGACCTTCACCTTCTTTCCACCAAAAAACTGTATTTTCCACAATTAAGCTTTCATTTTTAATTCGAACTGATATTTTATCATTATGCTTCAGTATTTCTTTTCTGATTGTCAGCAAAGAACTTCTTATTCGTCTGACTTCAAGCGGATAGTCTCGATCAATATAAATTCGTTTGCCCTTGAGCTTACTTGTGTTTTTAAGAACATTCATCACGTCTTTGTACGTGACAAATTCTACAAAGATCGGAACATTTACTAGCGACGCCGATTTGTTTTTGCTGTATAATCTAAACGCTCTTTTAACGTTGACTTTTTCCGTAATACCAAGCATATTTTGGCAGATGTCGATGACCGATTGAGTGGCATCCTCATTACTTTTAGCTGCCACTCCTTTAAAAATAAGATTAAATTGCCGGCTTTGTTTTTCCACTAATAGCACCTGTTCTTTCATAGAGCCTAATGCTCGATTTAAAACTTCCAATTGAATTGATTTCATAGATGTCGAATCTTTTACAGCTTCCAAAATTCGTTTTTTATCGTGGGTATTGTCGAATGAGACAGTTTAAGATCATGTGCTATATCTTTCACTTTTTTACCACTTTCAAATTGTAATATTATTTTTTATTCGCCTACATATTAAAGTGTTACTTTATTACTGTGATTTGCGGCTTTAAAGTATCACTTTTCAACTATTTATTTTGCAGTCATAGCTACGTCCAAAAAAGTAAAAAGCATTTGTATTTGTTTAAATTCTATGAAAAATAAAAATTTTTATCAAAGCAACCCTTAAAATTCAAAATTTCATTATCCAATTAAAATAGTTGTTATTATTTGTTGTCATAGCTACACAATAATTTGGAAAAAATAATAAATATTTTGTCAAAGGTTTCACTTGTTCCACATATTTTTATTTTAAAATTTATGAAAATTTATAATTTTAATTTAGAATAAACAACTTTTCTTAAAATATTTTGCTTGCGGCGAATAAAAAATAGTATATGATGCACGGACGTAAGCTATTTTGATTCACCATCGAATCGCAAAAATCATTTGCTTTACATTATACTTCTTTTAATTGCTAGACATACCAAATCATCGATTTTTGTGAGAAATCGTCGAAGATCAAGATGGAAAATTCGATGGTTCAAGCATTTTGCTGCTGATTTTTGTATTCTCGTTTCGTTTTTTACAAATCATTTTAGAGGCGTCGCTATATATGAGAAATCTAATTGAGTCCTTTTTATCTAGAACTAGAGTTGGATCTATATAATTTTAGTGGACATATAAAACTTATTCTCGATTTAAATATATTCTCCATCTCTAAAAGACTGTAGTTATCAATTGGCACAATTCGTTGGAATATGATTTGATTCCACTAAGACTTTGTATAGTGAATAAATCTAACTGTTTGCCAGTTTTAACTTAATTCGTTGTATGCGGAACACATATCGGATTAACAAATACTTTAGTAAGGGGAATTGGTAGATTTTACCTGGTTTTAATATATTTGTTTCACCTTAGATACAGAAAAAGGTAAAGCACTATGTTTGAGCAGTCTTTAAGTTCCATTTTGTTTAGCCAGAGTGCTCACAAGTTCTCTTAACAAACACATTTTGCACCAAACCAACGTTTAGGAAGTTACACCTATTATGATTGTTTGTTTGGTTATTTATTTATTTAGCGTATGGTTTTTGTTGTGACACATTAAAAACAAAAATAAAACTTAAAATAGATAGATTTTCATATGAAATCTACATAAAACAAAACATAAATACAAATTAAATGAGCTTACAATCAATATGATTGCGGGTCTTTTAGTTAAAAATTAAAAAGTAAAATATTAAAATATTTGAACATTGGGCAGTACATTTGAACATTAGATGTTTACATCGAGCGAATCTATCCATGCTACTACATCGGGAGTTGCCAAATGGATGTCTGAGATGTTGCCATTGTAACGTCGAATTGGACACACAGTTGCAATGTGTTTTATAGTTTGTTGTGGAGTGCCGCAGTCACACTCAGGGGACTCTGAAATGCCCCACTTGTAGAAAGAATCAGCACAACGTCCATGATTCGTTCTTATTCGGTTTAATGTAGTCCAGGTATGACGTGGCAGATCGAAACCAGGTTGGGTAGAAGTCGGGTTAGTAATAGAAAGGCCAGTTGTGTTGTAATGATGCCAGGAGGTGTCCCAGGCATCCAAGATATTAAAATTAGTTACCAGCAGGTTGCTGGCAGTTTTATGTGGAGGCTCTCTTGACGTCAATCGACAACTAGTGTGGTCACCGTAATATTCATGCAAGGGTAACGTGATGTTGTTGGTTACCTTTTTATGTTCACGCATGAGTGCATGCCAGCGTCTGAGTGCAGGTGGAGCGATATTGCTCAACACAGGGAGCCAAGGTAAAGGAGTGGACCTGATAGTACCACTTATAGTACGCATCGCGGCATGCAGCTGGCAGTCAACTTTTTTAGTATGTGTGCTATTCAGCCAGACTGGTGCGCCGTACTCAGCCACTGAGTAAACCAGACTTAGAGCAGTTGTGCGGAGGGTTGCTGGAGTAGCACCCATGTCGAGCCTGCCAGTTTATGCAATATATTGTTTCTCGTTTTAAGTTTTTTTGACGTATTCTCTAGGTGGAGCTTAAAAGAAAGAGTTCTATCGAGAGTAATACCCAGGTACTTTGGCTGTTGATTGTATTTAATGACAGTGCCGTTAAATAACACTGATAGTTCGTGTTTTGCCAGTTTGTTGTTTAAGTGGAAACAAGAACTCTCAAGAACTCTCTTGTTTGTTTGTTGATCCAAATGATCCATTTCGGTGGTGCAAAATCATCGATTGATAAGCAAGGTTAAATATATAATTTTTGGAAGAAGTCTAATATGAGAATTATATTAAAAAACATACACGAAACATGAACGGTTTGTTGAAAAACATAGCATAGCTTCGCTTAGCATAATAGTACATATATACTCACATAAATTTGATATTTTTCATAATCCAAAATTTTAAAGAGAAACCAAATTTCAAATTTGTTACAAATCAATATTCTATACCAACACAATCCAATTGTCTGTCTGAAACCCTTATCTATATCGTTCAGAAAACTAAAAAGTTTGTTACTGTAAATTTTTGCCTTGCAAGCTGTAGTACAGACACACATGTTTTTATAAAATAAAGAAAAACAATTTTATGTAACCAGAAGTGACACACCGGCAAATGAGATGTGGAATTCACCGGTGACGTTTTGGTTGTTATTGCAAACGTATGTACCAATTTCGGCGAATAATCCCGGAATTTCGGAATCAAAAACTGATACGAGAGCCCGGTATTTCAGGATCCAGGATCTTGGGATTGCCATCTCTAGTGAGAGACTATCCTTGATATCGCTTGCTTATTCTATATCCAAGGAGAGCAATATCATCTGCATAGTCAAGAGTTTAGCTGGACTTGTTTAAGATGCAGTTTTGAGTTTCGATTTTCTTTTTATCGTGAACTCAAGCGCCAAATTAAATAGCACGGGTGGGAGTTCTTCTCAAAAGGGTCAAAAACTTATACTACAACGAACAAGTACACAGTCAGTATTTTATACGCAATGTTTAGGATTGCGATGCCACAATAACTCGTACTCTTTAGACAACCTTTCTTACCACAAAGTGGTGCACGGCTACACGGGAACACGGGTACACGGAAACACTGGTACAAGGGTACACCGGTACACGGGAACATTGGTACACTGGTGCACGAAAACAAAGTAACACGAGTACCGGATACATGTAACCGTGTACCCGTGTAGTAATTTCCGTGTACCAGTGTATTTATCGGTGATTTCCGTTTACCCTTGCACACGTGTACCCAAATACCCGTGTAGCCATATACCCGTATACCCGTGTACCCGTATACTCATGTATTCGTGTACCCGTGTATCATTGTACTGGTTTACCCATGTATATGTGTACCCGTTTACCCGTGTACGCAGTGCACCCTTTTATAGTTAATCTAAATACTTTCGTTGGAATTATGTTTATTGTAGTTTTTCGATTGTAGTTTGTGCTGAGAATATAATGGCTGATTGGAGAGTTTGCCACTCTGTTTAAAGACACATCTGAAGGGATGCCTTGCCTTGAATGTTTAAAGGCACATCTGAAGGGATATTATGCTCTTTTGGGTTTTGTGTAACTATATCTATTCACCATTTCCGTATATGTTTTAATTCGTCGAAATTCCAGTGCAACGTCTTCTTTGATTGTTTTTTAAACGTAGACGACAACTTGCACTTGTAATTAAAGAAGACAAACATATTACAGTCGTCCATGGCATCACCTCTTTCTGACTGCATTTCAGATAAGCCTGAGGAGTATCCAAGCCTGCTAGAGATCATGACAAGATTGATTTGATTTTCCGTTCTTCCACTATTAGATATCCACGTTCCAATATGTGGATTGTGAAATCAGAATTTTCTCTCCTCGAAATAATTACATTATACATCATAAAATGAAACTGATTTATCCATAATTGAGAGATCAAACCAAATTCGTATTGAGTAATCACGCAAATTGAAGTACATAAATTCAAGTAAAAGGATTTAAATTTGCAACGCTTAAGAGTAATTACTTGCATCATGAAATATTTATTTAACTGCGTTTATCTTTTCTTGTTAGGTTACAAATTTTTGTTGCTCTAACCCAGTTCACTTTGTAAGTGCAGCTTATCATTAGAAATTAGGAGGCGTAATTCTAATGTATAATAAATTTATAAATGTAAAATGACAATTATCTATTCCACTCCAAACACAATAAAGACACCCAAACAAGATATACATATTCAAAATTTTAAATATTAACCGATTCCCAACATATTGAAAGCGTATAAAACAATTGTAATAAAAACAAATAGCTGATACAACAGTTAATTTTAGCAATCATAAAACAAAAACTAATAAATGCTACTGACATCAATATAATATACTTCAAGCACATTTTAACAAACTCCACATATAATGCCACAATTCGAATGGTTCTTTTCATGCAGAAATAAATTTAAATATTCATAACAAACAATCAATACTATAACCACAATATGAAATAAAAAAAAATTATATAAAATTGTTGTTTATGAACATAAATGGTTAGCTAGGATATTCAAAATATTGTGGATTAATTTCCAAACCATTTTTAGTTGTTGTAAAATTTTTATAATATTTTGAATAATTTGTGGAAAAAACATTTTTCCTCATTGCCTGTGTTCATTTATAACTGAACTGCAATATGAATTCATATTGCATTAGTCTTTCATGCGAAATTGGATGACAAAAACTAAATTTTTCTGGCAAACAGATTCGGTTTTGATTCTACATAAGAACTTAATTCGATTATAAGATGATTCGTAGACATCAGTAGCCCATTATGATAACAACTCGTCCATACATCTCCAGACAAATTCTTCAATTAAATGTTATTGACTTAATAAATATGTTTAAGTTATTTTCATTAAAAATAAATATAAGTTTTTCCAATTGAATTTTCTTTAAAAGTTTTTATTGTATGTCAACATGAAAATTATTATTTTAACCAAATATTTATTAATATTGACCGACATAAACAATAATATATCAATTATGTACTAACAAGTAAAAGAGTTTTAAACTGAATTTACAACCCTTCCATAACAACTATAATTCAAGTTAAATAATTCCAATGAAGTTTTCAATTTATTTATTTGACAGAGTGGTAAAAATGGAAAACATAAATATTCGAGGAAAAATAAACAATATCAAAAATCTAATAGAAAAACTTTTATGATTTCCATTTGATTCAGTTGAAAACTATACATTTTTTGTTATTCTTTCATTTATTCAGTATAAAAATAGTTTAATGGAGGTATATGGTTTTTAATTGCCCTTTAGCATGTGATTTCAGAAATGGGATATGAGACTATTTCCTGTGAAGTTTCGAAAAAAAAAAATTATTTTAAAAAACTTTTTGTTTTGAACTTTGATAAAGCAAAGTTTTTTTGCTTTTGTTGTATGCGTATTCGTTATTATTTCTTAAACTTTGACGTTTGAGCTTAGGGAAGCTTTTTATCACCTGGTAAAATTGATTTGGCAATTAACAGAATGATCTTAAGTTCGAGTGGAAAACTTTATACTAAAGGATAATATTTCTCATAAATAATAGCGTAAATATAAATAATATCTTTCTTTAATTTTTATTAGGAGGGCCCGGCGTGCTTCGCTACGCTTATAAATAAAGTTTTTGCGTAACATTTTGTTGACGTAGGAGCAATGATTTCAAAAAATTGGTAATGAGAAATGCTAGCATATAAGTTTTAATTTTTCTTTTAAATATATGAATGAAAAATAATCAGAACTCTAGCTGATCAGTTCGGATATATGAAAAATTAGCGATCAACTAAGTTAGAGATCAAATGAGCTTACTTGAAAACTTATTTGATCGCTAATTTTTTATATATCCGAACTGATCAGCTAGAGTTCTGATTATTTTTCATTCATATATTTAAAAGAAAAATTAAAAATTATATGCTAGCATTTCTCATTACCACTTTTTGAAATCATTGCTTCTACGTCAACAAAATGTCTACGCAAAAACTTTATTTATAAGCGTAGCGAAGCACGCCGGGCTCTCCTAGTCAACATTATTACGCATATAATCTCTTTAATTCCGACGACTCAATTTACCACTCACTTCCAAACGTTTACGACGTGGTCTTGGCATCGAAATAAATAATATCGAAATAATATCAAAATAATATCGAAATAATATCGAAATAATATTATATAACAAAATAATCGAAATAATATCAAAATAATATTGAAAACGAATATCAAAATATTTAATAATAAATGTTCATCCTTCAATGTACGAAGACATAAGAAGACTAAAATTTATAAAAGAAAATGTATAAAATTCCATCTACGTTTGTAAATACACTGAAATTTGATTGGAATATTTTTACTAATACTACGCATACGAATATAAGGTGTTAAACGAATATCAAAATATTTAATATCAAATGTTCATTCTTCAATGTACGAAGACATAAGAAGACTAAAATGTATAAAAGAAAATGTATAAAATTCCATCTACGTTTGTATATACACTGAAATTTGATTAGAATATTTTTACTAATACTACGCGTACGAATATAAGGTGTTAAACGAATATCAAAATATTTAATAACAAATGTTCATCCTTCAATGTACGAAGACATAAGAAGACTAAAATGTATAAAAGAAAATGTATAAAATTCCATCTACGTTTGTAAATACACTGAAATTTGATTAGAATATTTTTACTAATACTACGCATACGAATATAAGGTTTCAAAGCTTAAATCAAAAATATGAATAAAAAAACTAAAATATCTGTAAACATCCAAAAAAATTTAGCACTAAATTGAAATTTGAAAAGAAAATATAAAATACTAACTAAATCAATGCATAAACTCACTCATACCATTATCATTCATTCACAACATTCAACGTATTAATATATAAGATAAAAAAACAAAGAAAAATAACGTCTGCACTCTCCTAAATCAATGCGTAAACTGAAAAGAAAATATTAAATACTATAAACAAAGAAAAGATTTGAACGATTCCATTTGATCCATTTGATTTGATTTGAGGGGAGGCAGTTGAATTCAAAAATACCTTAAAATTCGTCTATAACTTTTTTATTTATGATCCGAAAAATCCCAAAAATCTCTCAAATATAGGTTATACTAAGATCAGTTAGCAGTGAAAATTTGGAATAAGTGAAAATTCGAATAAAAAAGCCTTAGGCTGTACAAAGTACAAAGTTAGCGTATTAATATATAAGATTAAAATTAAACTATTTGTATTTTTGCACTCGGTCGGGCAACAAATAAGCTCGAGTTTTGATTCTTAAAAACTATAAAATCAATAATACTTTTGTATGAACAAATGTTTTTTTATTTCAAAATAAATAAATAAAAGTTTTGGTAGAATTCTAGTGTTATTATTTTATATAACAAATTTCTGTTGAAGAAGGCTTCTCCGCTCCACCTCTTTATGTGGTGACCCCCTCGTGATGCAAAATTTAGTGCAGGACTCTACCGCTGTTAACAGCATGGACATAATTAAAGTATCCACCACAGCACCAATACGGATTTCGAAACAGGTTTAGAGTGAAACTCTATAAGTACGACAAAGTGCTTATATAGACTGATGTCAAATGTACACAAAATGCGACACGCAAGTCCTTCAAAATTAAATCACCATTTTGATCAACAACGATCTTTTAAAACAGTTTTGGTTTAGGTGCTTGCTACCACTTCTAAAATCATTTATGGCCTAGCCTCTTAGGTTCACAAAGCTATTTCTGAGAATCTTTCACTTGCCGACAAAATCTAGTAAGTTGCCAATCTCACTTCTTCATTAATCGCTAAAGCTTTCCAGTCAACATCCCATAGCAACGCAACGCCAAGTAATAAGGATAACGACCTTGTAAATCTCAAAGCTCTAATTGAACATGTAACGAAGCTAATATTTGAACTTCGCAATTGTTATAAGGCTGTTAATCAATCTTGGTAGTTGGGACTCGCCCTGCTTTTCCATATGCGTTGGGTCACATTAACAAAAACTTCTGTAGTTATTGTCGTTTTTTTAAAACATTATTTCTTACTCGTAATTGTTTATCGCAATAATTTCTGTTTAAAGTTATCATAAAACAGTTGTGCAATCTCATTAAATCGGAATCGCGCTATTTCCCTATATAATTTCTTATATTCAATTTGTAATCGTCAATCGCTATAATTTCTGTTTAAATTTCTCATAAAACAATTGTGCAGACTCCTTAGTGGGTTTTCCAACAAGCTACCAGATAATGCTACCATTCTTTTTACTATAAATGTTAGGCGCCAGATGGCCTCACTCTCTTATTTCGATTAATTGTCTAAGAGATGACATCTGTGCATTTTCGACGCGTGTGTTAAATTGGAATCAACAAAAAAAAGAAAACTAATAGTTATTTTTATGGGTTGTAAACATCGGTCAATCATTGCGATTTTTTGTACATAAAACTTCTGTGATATCACTTAGTGTTGTTAATAACTGTTAATTAATACAATTTATTTGTACCTAAAATTTCTGTGATATCATTCAGTGTCAAAAATATCTGTTAATTAATGCAATTTATTTGTACATACAATCTCTGTGATATCAGTTAATATTGTAAATATCAGTTAGTCAACACAATTCAATTTTACTTAAAATTTCTGTGATATCAATTAAGAAAAGCAACAGCAATAATAAACCAACCAACCGGTTATTTAATTGATCTTCAAGTCTATTATTGATATTTGGTTTATCTCGGTGTTAGCCATCGCCCGACAGCTACAATTACTCCTTGCCGGCGGAGTATTTATATACCTTTGCGGGAACACCTACCGACACGGATATCATCAACCCATTTGTTTATGGTCACAAATCTCTAACGTTGACGACATCCGGATTGCTGACATCACGATCAATGACCTGGACGGGGATGAGCGAGTAATTTAATTGTTAATAGAGCGGGGTCTGGACTAAACATGAGGTGAGTCACATGTAATATTGTTTCATTTTTACATATGAATGATTATGGATGTGTGTACGTTGGAGTGAGTATGTGTGTTGCACGCGTGTGGGTCTGTCCAAATCTAATTGTAAACATGCCAACAAGAATTATGAAGACAAGAAGACGCTCCCGCGGCTATATTAATCTAAACATCTGGGCTTGTTGTTAAATGCTATTTGGATTTGCAAATATCATATTATATTGCTTTGGAACGCAAACGTATAGAAGTGTAATCTAAATAAAGTACGACACAAATTTTAATATCGTCACGTAATGGTTTGTTGGTCTCAGAATTGGATTTTGATAATTTGATAAATTCGTTAGTTAATTTAACTTTAAAAACTCGACAAAAGGTTTACTAACATCTGGAGAGAGAAGAAGAAATTTAAAGATCAAGTTAGCTGTAATGTTTGGTAATCATTTTTTTTTTTATACAAGCAATGTCTAGGCATGAAGCGGCCGTACATTAAACACGAATATTAAAATATTTAATGCAATTTCATTCTATGATTCATCCTCTAACAAATATATTACACCATTGGGGAGAAACATATCAATTTGTAGGTGCTGGTAAAATAACGAATTATGCTTTTGTTTCTTTTGCAATTATGTTTTTTTTTGTTCGCAAAATCTAATTGAACCTACAACTCATCCGATTAATGAAATTTCAAGATATTTTACGTACATTTGTTATCAATAATTGTAATTTAGCCGGTGACGACAGCAACAAATAACAAAAAAAGATAGAAAAATAACACCAAAAGAAATAATAGGAATATTGTTGAATTATTAAAAGAATATTTTAAGTTGGAAGGTAATTATGATTAACCGAGATTTATTGTACGTCCATATTTTTGAAAGCCTATAGCTGCATCAGAATGAATGTGTGAGTGGGTATAGGTGTGGGTGTGTGTGTGTGTATGCATGAGTGGATGAAGTGCGAGAACGTGTAAATGTGTGAGTGAATGCGGGGTTGACGGGGTGATCACGGTTTGTTCGTATATGGGGGTCACCAGAGTCTAATTTCGTTCACTTGTTTACCTAGTGATCCACTAGAATATCGAATTACGCGAACATTATGTTTACTTGTGCTGGAACAGCAGGATTTCTTTCTCGTCTCCACAGACTACGACTAGCTTGGGGCTATTAAAACAACCTCGCTAGGTACGCGGCCTGCTATGCCACTTCGTTGTTGTACAACGAAGCAGCGCTTCATTACAAACATCTGCTCAATAAACGCTTCGACATTATCTACAGTCGACTGTCTCGTCAAGAGTGTTATAACAGTTATTTTCAACTTCAATAATTATAAAAATTTCAGACTTCTAGATCTCGTTTCTAGTTTTCTTTTAAATCACGAGATATATGCTTCATTAATCATAAATTTGACAATAAAGCATGTTAACAACCGTGCAAAGACTATCAAGAAGAAAACATTGTCAAAATTCGAAAAAAAAATATTTTCGGCACATCAACTACTCAAGACCTTTCCAACGATATACATACTGCCACACTTTTGTTGGGGCAAATATTTTTAAATTGTACCCCAAAAATAGTGCTTACGTATTTATATATATAGATTGAAATGTACATTTTCATGGTATCAAACTTTTCGTTCCTCCTAGAGTTACGGGCACCAAAATTTATTGATTCATCTTTTGAGCATATTTGTTAAAAACTTTGCAACAAGTGATTTTTTACAACAATAACCAACTCATAATTTTTTTAATTTTAATCAAAAATAGTCTACATAAAAATTGATATGAAAATTCAAAGAAAATAAATTAAAAAAAAAATGTTTGAAATTAAATTGAATAAATTTTTGTTTTGCCTTTAGGCAAGTCAAACAATTCGGAAAATGATATTTTAAGCTAAACAAAACAAAGGAATTTCAATTTATTTTTAGACTTATTGTACTATTATGTATAAACAAATACATAAAATACAAACGAAAAGAAATTCGTAATTTTTTGGATGTTTTATATCTTAAGGAAATTCTTGAAACCAAAAAAAAATCATACTCAGTTTACAATACCAAATATGTTTTTATTCAAAATGGCGAGGCGAATTTCAAACAAATAAATTCATTTGGTTAAACAAATATGTGAATAATGTGTCTAATACTATATAAAACTGATATAAAACTGTTCGTTTAATCTAAAGCAATTGTCTTTTTTCATATAAAACTAAAATATCCACAAGATATTCTGTTTTATAATTTAGCCCAAACTTTCAGCAGGGTGCATGTTTCCGTCCCACCTTTTGTATTTCATATGTTCGTCAACGTTTGGAACATGTCATTTCTCTAAATTTCAAATAGCATAGGTTAACTCTGTGCTTATTTTGTAAGTTATGGTCGATATTTTATCCAAAAACAAATTTTAAATATACGCAGGACATTCATGTTAATATCAATATTACCATATAAATCTGACCATAAATCGAAAAAGCGTTATTAAAGTTTTCATGGCCCTTTGAGCCGGATAATCAAAAACATTTGAACTTATTTAAGTTATAATTACAAAGAAAATAAGAACAACCTGATATCAGGTAAAGTAGTAGGCTCTAATTGAGAGATGAAGATCAAATCGAGGTGTTTTAATGGCCTCGATGATACTGTTTGAACTATTAAGCTCGCTATATTTAAAACTTGTTTTATCTAAATCTTATCTTCTGTACTGATATTATTTCGTTTTGTTAATACATATCCGAAAAATATCCCATCCATATAACATCGATAACCAAAACATATCAAATCCTTATCCAATCCACATTCATTTAATATCTAATCCATATCCAATACATTTCCATCCATATCCAATTCAAATCCAATCCATATTCAATCTATATTCAATCCATAAGTAATCCATAATCAGTCGATATCCAAACCGTATCCAATCCACATTTAATCCATATCCTATCCATACTCAATCCATATCCAATCCATATCTAATCTAAATCAAATCCGTATCCAATCCATATACAATCCATATCCAATCCATATCCAATCCATATCTAATCCATATCCAAAGCATATCTAATCCATTTCAAATTCACATCTAATCCGTCCAATCCATATCCAATCCATATCGATATCGATATCAATATCGAATAATAACGCACAGATGTTTGTGAAAAGTACGGCATATCTTCAGATTAAATATGCTATATGCTGAATTTTAAGCCTGGTTGGCCCTTTGTTTACCATTCAGTAAGGATCAAAGTAGAAACCCGTTTTTTATCCCAGCCATAATTTCTGTTCCTAACTTCAGCGATTAATTTCAACTAAAACTTCTTAAATAGATAATAACCTAATTTTAGGTAATACCACTTAGTTCAATAATAGAACCAATACAATTAAATCATTAAAAATTCATTGTGTTTTAAACTTAAATTCATCTTTGAAAATATATCCATCAATTACCATCAATCTAAAGATAAGATGCTCTTCAAAATACACAAATACAATAAATTTTTTTCTGTTTTGACACACGATATAGAAACAGAAATCATAAATCAATGAGATTTTATTTTTATTTTTAAGGTACATGGAGTGGTATGGGAATGTTTTTAAGTAATGAGATAAAATTGATCCAAATCTAATATCCAAGGATGAGTTTAACACAAAATTTTACCTTTTTTCTTTGGTAAATTTTAAAAATTGTTTTTGAGTCAAGAATTAATTCTCAATTCGGTTATTGATATATACTCTTGATTCTTTGGGTATATAATGATATCTGAAATGGATTTTTTCTATAATCTTTTTCGTGAGCATTTCATTCGAGGAATTTATCTTGCAATTTTCAGTGAGTCTTACACATGTCACATAGACGTCGAAATTTGGTTATCATACCCACTACTATTGCTTTCAACAGAAATAAAAGCAAAACAAATTAAGTAAGATTTCTTATATTGAAGCTTAAGAATACCAATTCATTTGCATATCAATATTTATATCCCCTGCATATATAAAAGAAATAGAGATTTATCTCATTTATCTCGCCATTATCTCCTTTAACTAGACCAAAATTTGAATTTTTTTGCGAGCAATTAAACTCATGTGTCTAAGATCATTTGACTCCTCTATGTCTACCACTATATGGATTTGTGGATCAGTACCACTAAATGGATCAGTGTGTTACTGAAAATATCGCAAGTAAGCACGAAACACGGTTAGGGAAGTTTTTCATGAACAAACCTAGAAGTTTATTTCGAAAAACCAAATCATGATTTTGAATTGAAAATTTTAAAATCTCTAAGATTCTTGAGTTTAACTAAAATCTTAGTCTATGAACTATAATGCAATACCAAAATAAAATATTTAATAACGTAAAAATCCTATAGAATAAATGATGAAAAAGGAGAAGAAAAAAAACCAAAAATAGAATATTAGCTGCGAAAACCAATTGAATCAGTTTAACATATCAATTTTAGCACTACTACCATAATTTTAACTCAATAAAAGATGTAAGATTTTAGAAATTTACAAACGAAATTTATTCATTAAAATTAAATGACTGACTGACTTGAATGCCGGTTAGATTGAAAAGTAGATCTAAAAGGCGTCATGAAGAATAAGATCTTCATCAGTTTAGAAAATCTTTGAAATATTGTTATTGTTCGACCTAGATTTCCCTGCTGGAAAGCCTAGGAATATTATTTTTAGTCATTAAAATAATGAAGGAAACAAAAACTTCCGATTTCAGTCAGTCAAAATGTTACATGCCATTTCGTATAAGGAGCGCTACTCACAAGATTAAAAAACAACCTACGAATACCTCAGATTAATTTAAATCGGTTGCTTAAGACATGTGAGAATATAATGAGAAGACAAACGTATTCAGATTAATTCAAATGGAAAAAAATACATCAGCACGCTTTTTCTAACACTCTAACACTCATCAACTAGAGTAGAGATTTGCTATGGGTTACTTTATTTTTGGGGACATGTTGGGCAAACAGATCCAGTTTAATGAATATTTTACATTATATTGTGTTACCAATGCTCGTTTTTTGGTCTTTAATATTTATTTACCTCATTTTCGTTTTTGTTAACTAGCAAATTAAAAAATAGGATTTAAAACAAAAAACGATTACAAAAAAAAATTCCATCTGAGAGATGCACGTCAATAGAAAACGGCTAAAAATCTAATCCTTTTTCTGTTTAAGTTCCATTGTGAGACTTAATTAAATGATTTTTATTTATATGGATGATCAGCTTGGAGAACTTTTTACTCATCAGCAGTATTAACTATCTTAAGGAAACCGTTACGGTTGATAAAACATTTTTAAATGGATGGGGATCAAACACAGATACTTTTAGTTCAAATCTCACCATTTAAACTTGCCACTCAACACCCCCTTTTAGAGGATTTGGATTTATATGTCACACGTTTAGGTGATATTAAAGGTATTTAAATCACACGTTCCATTAGGTCGTATATATTTTAATTGTCTGGGGTAAATAAAACAACGACTTCTTGAGTTCTACTATTATGCATCCAGACGATAAGTCGCAACAATTTATTTACAAAACAGTTTACGACCGACACAATGCGTACCGACAATGGCTATCGAGATCTTGTTTTCGGTTGTCATTAATAATAAAAAAAAATTATCTTGGACTTATTACAAAATCCAACAAATTAAAACTTTAGTATCCCAATCGTCGAATAACTCAGTTCCTACAACAAATCTCAAACAACAAAAAGCGTGTTATATCCAATGTTATACAAAAACTTAATCAATAATTTTTTTAATATCATAATGATTAATATAAAATTCGTAATTACTCAATGACCGGAGGTTTTTTTTTCATTTTTAATTTCCATTAAACTCGCTTGTTATAATGAAAAATTAAATTGCAACAACAACAAAAAAAAAAGAAAATTAAAAACAGATTGAAATACGATATTTTTCATTGTAAATCGTTATTTTTGTGAAAATTTTCATTTTTAATTGGTGTTAAGTGCTCAATCACGCAATAATCTTGCAAAACGAAAACAATTAAAATTTGACTTGGATTCAGTTTTATTCAAATTATGAATTTTTTAATTAGATTGAAAAGAGCAACATGAATATTTTAATTGTACTTTTACTTCAAAATTATTGGTTATGTTGTTGTTATTTTTCAGATAGCAAATTGAATTAAATCACAATTAATTGATGTTTAAATATTAATTATATAGATATTCTTTTAGCGCTATTAACAGTAAAAATGAAATAATTTAATTATTTCAGTAAAAAAATACAATAATAAAAATTAAAATAGAGATCCAATAATAAATTGATGCTAAAGTATTCACTGATTAAAAATAAAAAAATAAACAACATTAACAATTCGAAATAAGACGAAAAAATGGACCAAAAGGTTACACGGAAGAGTTAATGCAATGATCGAAATTAATGAACAGTATTAAATTTCTCCTGGCTTTACAAGACCTACATCTATATTGTTTTTATGTAGAAAAATATTCAATCTATTTTTAATTAGATGAAAAATTTCTTAAAATTAAGCTAAAATATATTGAAAATGGCAATACGAAAACAATATATACATACATTGTTTAGTGATATATATATATAAACAATAAAAATAAATTCCAAAGAATCAAATATTAATTATTTTGTTACTTCAAACCCAAAGAGCTTTACGATAGGTTGGTTATATTATTTTCGTTGAAATAAATTTTATAAAATTGTAACAATACAATTTCCGTCAATTTTACATGCATTTTCAATCTGTTATTGACATACATAGTAGCAAATCTAAAAATATTTATATTCTATTGATAATTATTTTTACATATTTTCATAAAATTGTATCACAACTACGCATATAAGAATTCTGAATAGAAATACTAAAATATTGTAATATGATTCAATTCTCGGATGTATTTAACAAGCATTATGTTGTGTTTTGAACTGAATTTCTATTTCCATAAAATATTTTATGAAAATAATCTCAATGACATTTTATTTTTAATTAATTATAAATAAGCTTTGAAGCATTATTGACTATCGTTATAAAATATTTGAAAATAACTGTACCTTTATTATCAGGCTCTTTATAATAATTGAATGTAAAAGACTATGGAGTAACACAATTAAATTGTAAAAATTCTTTCAAGTTAAAACTGAAAATTAATTTACAATAAAGAACTATGATTTTTTAAACAAATGGGCGGAGTTTAATTTTCGCAGTAAGAAAAACTATTAAATTTAGAATTGAAATTGAAATTGAAATTAGAATTTTTTTTTAAAGTGCAAAGAGCAAATGGAGCGCCTCACCATGTATGAAAAATGAGAATTTTGCCAATCCGAAGTAACTTTGAAATTAAATTGCTATACCCATTTCAACAAACTTTTTTTGTTTTATAGGTGATTACTTAAACTTTAGAAACAAATTAATTAAACTTTTTTTAATTAATTTTAAAATGTAAAAACAAAGATCAATTGAATTTTATCTTTTTTTTCTAATTCTAAAGGTCTAACTTCTCATCATTTTTTCGCGCTTCAGTGGTTAAAATTTTTGTTAATAAAAATTGTTGGAAAAATGATGAAAAATTCAAATTTTAGTCGAACAAAAAATCTTTAAAATTAAATTTCTCAAGAACAGGACAAAAAGCATCTTTGTAAGTTTGAAATATTTTAGAGTACGAATAAAACTATTTAAAAAAAATTTTTTAAGAAACGATTTTCTTTATTTCATTGTTATAGACTAAGAGCCCGCGACGGCCAGACCTTCGTTATTTTATAAAAGCTGAATGTTTCTCTGCGCATACCCCCTACTGAAGTAGGAACGATTAGCGACATATGAAGTTTGGATCATTGTTGCTTTGGCAGGGAGCAGGTAACAAGGGGGCCTTCAAAGTTTCGTGAAAGTATAAAAGGTAATTTTTTTATATATTCTTCGGAGTAGTATTAGAAGTCACGTCACCCATTGCCAGACCCTTACTATCGTGGTAACCCCCTGCCAGACACCCTTAAACATTATCAATTTGTTAAAATTTAAGGGTGTCTGGCAGGGGGTTAACACGATAGTAAGTGTCTGGCAATGGGTGACGTGACTTCTAATACTATCCTGAAGAATAGATAAAAAAATTACCTCTTATACTTTCACGAAACTTTGGAGGCCCCTTTGTTACCTGCTCCCTGCCAAAGCCACCATGATCCAAACTTCATATGTAGCTAATCGTTCCTACCTTAGTAGGGGGTATGCGCAGAAAAACTTTCAGCTTTTATAAAATAACGAAGGTCTGGCCGTCGCGGGCTCTCGGTCTATTATGCATACTGTATAAAAAATTACAAAAATGCAAAAAATAAAAATAATTCCAAAACTCAAATAAATTTTCTAAAAACCTCTGTAAAAAAATTCAAAAATAAAAATAATTCCAAAACTCGAATAGATTTTCAAAAAAATTCTGTAAAAAAATTCAAAATCGAGAAAATCTGACACATGCGTTAAAGAAAAGCGTGCGACGCTAATCCTACACGCGAACGAAACATTGACGGAATTGCGACTACTATCAATTGTGATTCTAAATGAATGAAAAATAAAATAATTATATCATTGCACTACATCGTTGAAAGAAAGTATTCGAAAAATATTCACAAAAAAATATAATTCAAAATTCTTATATAAAAACCGCATGCAATTGACAACGTTAGATCCTAAACATGATGCTTTAAGATGCTTCTCACAAAATGATAGAAAGTAAATAGTAATGATAGTAGTTGCAATTCCGACAATGTTTCGCGTGTAAGATTAGCGTCGCACGCTTTTCTTTAACGAATGTGTCAGATTTTGAATTTTTTTACAGAATTTTTTGGAAAATCTATTCGAGTTTTGGAATTATTTTTAGTTTTGAATTTTTTTACAGAGGTTTTCAGAAAGTTTATTTGAGTTTTGGAATTATTTTAATTTTTGCTTTTTAGTAATTTTTTTTACGCACAAACGAATCGTAAAACACATTTTACATCCTAGTTATCATGCCTGAAAGTTAAACTTTTCCCCCGTAAAATAAAATCCCGTTGCTATATAAAACAGTAGTGTATTTTTCTACTTTGCCGCCCGTAAAATAATCGCCCGTAAGAGAATCATAAAATTATAACAAACAAATAAATTATTATATGAAGTTTATAGAGAAAATCATGTCATGTTTAGTATAATTTTCAAAATGTCTAGAGAGTTTAAAAAATTTAAAAATTGATTAATTCTACAATTAAGTTGTGCAGTTGTGCGTAAAACGTTGTACATACACTCAGGCTGAAAGGAAGATTACCCCCTTGGTTCAATAAAAGCCCTCGCTTCGCGTCGGGCTTCAATATGAGCCGCAGGCGTAATCTTCTACTTTTAGCCCTCGATATGTAAATAACTATTACAGTATGCATAACAATGAAGTAAAGAAAATCGTTTCTTAAAAAATTTTTGTTTTTCAATTATTTCAAGTTTTTTTGAATATTTTTTTTTATTTTTTTAATTTTTTAATCTTTAGTCATCAACGCCTTGAACAGTCGAAATTCTATTTTGTCACGTTCTTATAAGAATTCAACACATTTTTCAGCACAGAATTTAACATTTGTTAATTTATTTTCCTTGATGCCACGATGCTTGGATAATGCGTGGACTACTGCCGATAGACACATATTCCGATATAATTTTCACATTTTCATTAGGACCTTCAGTACATTCATTACTTGGGCCATGGTTTGATAGTCGAATCAAATCACGTTCATCAAGGTGTGCATTTTTATCAAAAACAACGTCTCGGTAAAATGGGTTATTTGATTTAAGCCATTCTAAAGCTGCGATTAATTTAGTTCTGGAAACAGTGTAGTCTCGAGTAGAATTTGCATTTTCTAAGCGTTCCGTTACTACTATAATATCTATCAATCCAAGGTTGATCGAGTAGAAACGTAGTAAGTTTTGAAACGCCGTCAAAAATGTCCAACTCAAAAAGGATTGCTTGATCTTTAAATCCGTACTGTCCGTACAATCCAGAAACTTGACAATTTTAAGAAAAGGGTGAATCCGACCCAAAGACGTTGTTCAGCTTGAGAAAGTGCCTGAATTTCTGGTGGAATGCCGCCTGGGTTTAAATGGTTCCAGCAGGTGGAGTTGTTTTGTTACTTCTTAAGTGTGACTTGCAGCGGTGACAAGCTGTAAGGCGAACTTTATTTTTTAATTCAGGCGGCATTCAATCTGGAGGTCGGATTGGAATCTGGTAGTTTGACAATTGCTTGGGATAGCACTGCTTCGTAAAAATATCACATACTTTGTCTGCAAAAGTGTTAACTTCAGCCTCAAAATCGTCGTAACAATAATTTTGAACTGTGGTAGTAAGCTGATTTCTTCCTTCGTCCGGATTTTCTTCTTGACGTTCTGCTTCTTTATTTGCGCGTCGGCGTTGATATGCGTTTAAATAACATACAAATGCTGGTCGAAATAGCTAATTTATGGACGTAAAATGCATAATTATGTATATTTTATCTATCGATCTTTATATGTTAAGCAAATTTGAAATCGGTACGTTAAGTAGATCGAGAGAATTTAAATATTTTCGATGAAAATCGATTTATATATAAGTATGCCTGCAAAGTTTCATTCATTTTCATTGAATATAAGGCATTCAAATTAACGTTACAAGATTTGATACAATAGTGTGAAGTAAAGAAAAGCGTTGAAAAAAGTCAAAATTCAATTGATCTTTGACCCTAGCGACATCTTTAAAACAGTTTTTTAAATATTTCAACTTTAAAATTAATGAAAAAAAGTTTAATTAATTTTTTTCCAAAGATTAACTAATCACCTACCAAATAAAAAAGAAAGTTTGTTGAAATCGGTATAACAGCTCTTAAGCAATTTAATTTCAAAGTTACTTCGGGTTGCCATAATTTTCTTTATTCCTACATGTTGGGGCGCTCCCAATGCCCAAACTATGCTGTTTAAAAGAATTTTAAAACAAGTTGTATTTTCGTTTTTATCCGTATTACTTTTACCCCAAGTTTCAGAAAAATCAAAAATGGTCAAGTTTTCACAACTGGGTCTAAAACAAATTTTTCTTCAGCTAATGAAAAAGGTTCAATTTACTTTGATTTTCCTCATTTGACTCCAGTAGCATTAGCTACAATAATAGACGAAGTAGACATGTACTGCAAGACGAATCGTTCTGAACGATTTCAACACATCTTATTTTGTTAAACCATTCCATTTATACATAGTTAGGACAAACAAAGCTTGCTGCATTATGTCAGAATTAAAGCAGAGAATATCGATATATGCTAAATTCCACAGGTCCGACCTCCACCTAACCGATTATTTTTCAGTATTTAAAGTTCAGTATTTATTTTTATATATTAAGTTAGGCATTGTTTGTGTTAACCATAATAAATTATAGATTAAATCTGTATATTAGAAGATATTATATCTAGGGAATTAAGGTTGGCGAGTATTGATAAATTTTCTTTGGGGATTTTTTCAACGCTAATTTTAAAGCTTTGAAGATTTAAATTATCAGGACAGACTTACGCCGGTAAGGCATTTCAGAGATGCATGACTCTGAATTACTTTGAAAAGTGACAATTCTACATCTTATCAATCGAACCGTTTAAAGATGGGATACTATTGATACTCGTGTAACATGCGAAGTTTGCGGGCTCAAGTAAAATTGATTTGATCTAGCCAGACGTCCGTTGATCCATAATGTATTTGTAAAATACCGTCAAATCAGCGATATGCAATGAACCAAGCTCATTAGTAAGATTTGATTTGCCGATAAATTTAACAATTCTGTGCTGTAGATGGAATCAAGACACTCCAAACTACTTATGTATGTATGATGCACCTCATATGTGAGAACAATATTCCATGCAGGGACGATTAAATGACTTATATATTAAAAGAAGCTGTTTGCTACTAAAAACCTTACGATAATGACGAAAAAATATTAATTTTTGAACAACGTTTTCAACTAGGCTAAAAATATGAGAATTCCGATGAACATTACTTTCAATTTGAGATTAGTTTTAATATCCGTGAAAAAGTTTTTTTTCCCCGGTGTTTAGTCCTTTGTTTTTAAACTTTTATATTTTCTATTTTCTCTGAAGAGTTTGTCAAACTTCTTTGTGAAAATCGGATGATGGACTAAGTTTTTTCATTTAATTGAAACTCAAAAATTCATGGTTTCAAATTGTGGTTTATTTCCCAAGACGTTTCAGTGGTTTTTTGCCACCTTCCTCAGTTGGTATATTCTAAAACAGTTATCAAAGTAAAATCGAACAATAATGGTAATGATAAAAGAGGAAAGAAAACTTACATGCTTTAGTTTATATAACAAACTTACTTTAAAATCATTTAGCTTAAAACTATAATTAAAGTAAAATGTAAAATTGTCTCTGTTTTGTGACATTGTTTTTAGATGTAGTGATAATAAAAAAATAATAAAATTGGTATGAATTGAGAGTTAATTAGAGTTTTATTTTGCTGAAGAGAGAGAGAGAGTTAGTTGGTTGTTTCTGGTTTGTGTCTTGTTTTTTTTTATTTGCTGTTTCTATTAGTTGTGCATATGTTTTACTTAGGTTTTCCGTGTTAGTCCTGAAATTGATTGATTTTTTTTCTGCAACAATGTGTAACATTTCTTTGATTGTTCTTTTTGTTTTATTTGGTTCTAAGGTTAAAATTTCCGGATTTGCTAGATTAAAAGTATGCCCCGTTTCTATGTAGTGTTGTACTGCTGCTGTTCCTTGATTGGATGGATGCTTTTGTTGTTGACCTTTTTTATGTTGTCTCATTCTGTTCTTTAGTTTTTGGCCAGTCATTCCTATATAAACACCGTCACAATTTTTACAATTGATCTTGTAAACTAGATTCGTTCTATCTGTTTATTATTATTGTGTATTATTTCCATTATCCTGTCTATTATTTTCAATCTCAACTCCTGAAAGTAAAATTTTAATCAAGAATCAAACTTTAATGAAAACGGATTAGGTATTGATAACATAGAAAAACGGCAAACTTGAGTTTTTCTCGTTTCCATTCAACATTGTTAGCATTTAAGGCCGATTGTATGAACAACGATGGATAGAAAAAAATCCGAGAATAATGTTATATCTCCCTCCGAGAATTTTATTTTTCGTCAATTTTCGTCAAAAAATAATTTGAAAACTTAAATTGATTATATAAAAATTAATTACATTAAAAATATTATTTATTTTACTATTAATTTATATCAAAAAACAAATTTTAGAAACGCACAAATTTAAATTGGAAAAAAATCACAAAGTCAAAATTATACTGCTATGCGCATGTCCAAAAAAAATAGTTTTATCCATTGTTCTATACAATAAAAACAGCAGATAAATCAGAGAATAGGAAAAAATTCTCGGATACATTTTTTGTTCTATCGTGATTTATACAATACAATTGACGTTATATTAACAGTCGGCCCTTGATGAATCATTGAATTCAGCAAGTCTGTAACATAGATAAGAAAATGAGTAGGGATAGAGCGTTTACGTGAATAACTCATACATTACTTGAAAAGACATGTGATGAAAAACTGTTGACATTGATTTGAAGTTTACGCTCCGATATAAAGCTCTAAGACCAGGAAATAAGTTGCTCGTCTAAGTCATAGCATCTCAATTTGCATAAAAGATTGTTGAGCTATACTTTGACTAATACTTTGGTACTTTCGAGCGAATTGTTCCACATATGTGTAACAAAGAAAGGAAATCATTTTCCAAAAAATCCCCTTCTTATATGATAAATAAAAAAATTAGTATTTTAAAAAAAATTTGGAGGAATAATTTCGGGCCTTTTTGTTTAAATTTGTAAAAGTATTTTCCGGATTTTATTTTTACGAAAAATGATCCATCCCATTTTGTTAGAAACTAGAGCAATTTCGGTTGCAAATTAGGTTCTACTAATGGCTTTATGAAAATTTCGTGAACCACCCTCAGCAAATTTAGTACCTTTTTTCATCATAAATAGATTAGTTTTCTATATACATTTCTACAATTATTTCTTTCTATTTGGTATAATCTAAGGTTTTCAACAGTTTTGTTTAGGTTATACTTTCGAAAAGTATTTTTTAAATTTTTGTTGCATCTTTAGATTTACTCAAAACCCATTACTTTAAATGGAATATGCTTGCGCATATCCACGTGTTTTATTTCTGAAAAAATTAGAAGCAGAAATGTTTGAATTAAAGATTTCTCTAAGTCCTTGTAAACTGCAGCTTAAGACTAGGATTTGCTTTCAACTGTTTAGGAACTTGTAAATTTAAATGTGTGGAAATAAAATTATGTTCTGATCCACCTAAAAGTTCTGATATTTTAAATTGTACCAACAAAAGATCATTTGTAAAAAACAAATAAAGCAATTCACTACTTTGGATAGGAATGTCAGGAACTCTGGTAGGTTGGTCTATTATCTGAGTGAAAATAAATATGTTTAAAAATAAAAAAATAACATAATATAAATTTTGTTATACATATACTAGAATGTTTTCATATCAATAATGAAACCCCAACAAAAATATTTGGTTTCCAAGGCAGCCAAATTGGTTCATAGAAACAACGGTAGAAAATTTATTATTTGGATCCATACCAAAAATCCATTAAATCGTTCCAATATATAAATGCCAATAAAATATCGCACCAGATAATCGAAAACGAAAAAAGAGAAACTGACAGAGCGAAAGCGGCAAAATTTTCTACCATGTCCATTTCTGACAAAAGTTTTTACAGTGTCATTAATTCTTAAAACGCGGTACCAAATCTTTTATACTACCGATTATTGATAGTGATTTAATCGTCACTGACAAAGCAAGAAAAGTCACACTGTTCGCGGAATGCTTTGCTTTAAACTTGACCATTCGTACTCGGCTAAAATCGGCTCCATCATGCCTTAACCATGTTCTTTTTATAGGGTACTAAGGACCTATGGACGTAGGTATTAAAAGGTATCTTTGTGTTGCTGTGACACATATTGTAATTCCTATAGCACATTTTATTAAAAAACAATTCTTTGAATCCCCCTATAACATTTCTGTGTGCACCGCTGCATTCAAATACTTGTACAAGCTGCCTAGATAATTCTGGACCCTATAGTTTAAGGTGAAAATATCTTCTGCTAAAAACTCCAGCCCCAAGTTTGGAATTTTAGAACATGTTTAAAAGAAAATTAGAAAATGTTTAAAAGTTTGATAAAATCAACGTTAAAGAAGTTTTGATTTAAGAAAAATTGGACTTTTTTTTAGAATTTTGCGGTGCATAGTTTTTGAGTAATTGTCATAAAAGTGGAACTTTCAGACCGTCCGCTACCCTACGTTTCAACGTTGATTGACAGAAAAATTTAAAAAATTCACAGATACAGGAAATTTGGTAAATTTTTAGCGAAAATTATAGCGATGTCTCAAATAATTATATTTCTGCAGTTTTAGAGGATGCGAAAAACAAGATTTTTGAGTGGGGAGTCATTTGAAAGAACTTTTTAAATTTCGCAGTGCTTGAATTATTGTCTAAAAAGGAGCTATTTTTAGTATGTACCCTGCCTATTCAATCATTGTTCTGCCCGAGTTGAATATTAACCGATAATTATTTATATGGATGATCAACCCATAGAGTATTATCATCCTTATTGGCTGAGTATCGCTTAATTGAGTCAGCCTGATGGCATTTAAATCTAGTCTCGCCGAGTGATTGGTTTTAATTTAATAAACATGTCTATTGATATAAGTTTGGTATACAATAATACAAAATGTACAGACACGTAGCATGTTTACCAAGGATTTTTAGTTCGTTCAATTTATACTGTTGACCATTATTTTATGTTGGACTTAGGTATAATAGATGTGTGCATTGTAAATAATTCAAAATGCCTGTTTATATAGAAACGTGTAGATATGATATAATTTTATTTAATATTTTATCCGTGTGATGTGTCCAGTTCAATTTAAATTTGTCCTAATTATTAACACTGATTTTGGCTTTATTTTTTTTAACTTAATATCTTGAAGAAAATAGACTATGATTCGAAGTTTATTATGTATATCTGTTTAAAAAAAATGTCTATTTTTGAGGTTTGTACATGATGTTGGCATAAATTCACGAATTGACCCAATCTTTAATATCTTCAAATGATGTAAAATTCTGCTTAGACTAGCCATGCAAAGTAGTTTTACCATATACTTTTACAAGAAGTGCAGATTTGTTCAAATTAAAGAAGGGAATCAACAATTTTTTTATATTCTCCAAAGAGATTATCAAAAGTGAACATGGTAGTCGATAGTTTCAAAACACACCAATAATTGTTTATTTTTTAAAATTTATGATGGCGTACCAATATGGTCATCCACCGACCACCCCACTCTTAGATAGAAATTTCATTATGTTTACATGTATTATGGGCTCCATACACGATCAATCAAGAATGTCAATCTTGACTGATGATAAAAATTCAAACATGTTTAAAATTTAATAAGTCGTAAAATTTGACTCATTGCCATATACATATACAGTCAGTCATTAATGACAATCACGTTGATTTTGCCCTTTTAAAAGTTATAAAAATTTTTGGAAATGTTATTTTAATCTCCTAGTAGGTCTCTGAAATGATGCTCAGGGAACGTCCTAATGATTTTTTTTGGTTTTTAACCTTAAGTTGTCTCATGAAATATGAACTTTTGGGTGGGAAATCCGCAGTCGGTATAGTAACAAGGTTGTTACAATGTCACCATTACCAATTTGGGCATCAAACGGAATGACAATGTTGCGACCAACCGATTATGTATATTTAGCGCCCTACAAAAGTAGTTTATCTGTCAATAAAATAAACTAAAAACTTAGTTAAATTTAACTTTAAAATATGGAGGGGCTGAAATCTCACAGCTCTGAGTTATCAAGACTTCGGTTTGGGTTAAGGATTTTGATATGGTTTTCGGCAAAGAACTTTTATGAGGACATGGTTTTTAGTTTTCGGCAGCGATGTATATCAAACATAACTCTTTGTTAAAGTACAAGTATTTTTTATAACTGTTTAAAAATTTATTACAAAACTAACACGAAACATCAATACGTTGCCGGAAAATTATAATCAAAATTCCAAAAATATTGTTAAATTAAATAAAATAAAACTTTTTCAAAAATATTCCAAAAACTAGAATGAAATTAAATATTCAAATTTTTTCTAAATTCCGATAATATTCCAAAAATTCTTAAAAATTCAAACTTTTCTAAAATTCTAAAAATATTGCAAAAATTATTACAAAATCAAAAATTAAAACTTTTTTCAAAATTCCTAAAATATTCCAAAAATTAGAATAAAATCAAATATTTTAACTTTTTCTAAATTCTAATAATATTCCAAAAATTAAAACTTTTTTCAAAATTCCAAAAATATTCCAAAAATTGAAATAACATCAAATATTTAAACTTTTTCTAAATTCTAATAATATTCCAAAAATTCTTAAAAATTCAAAAATTCAAACTTTTTCCAAAACTCTAAAAATATTGCAAAAATTATAACAATATCAAAAATTGAAACTTTTTCCAAAATTATAAAAATTATAATAAAATCAAAAATTTAAAATTTTTCAAAATTCTAAAAATATTCCAAAAATTCTTACGGAATCAAAAACTGAAACTTTTTCAACATTCCAAAAATATTCAAAAGCAATAACAAATTCAAAAATGTCCATGTCCAATTTCATTTTCATTTACATTTTCAGCAAACTATTCAAAAACCTTCAATTTAGCGATTCGAAAAAATATTACAAAATCACAAATTCATATTTCTTTCAAAATTCCAAAAATATTGTAAAAATTATAATAAAATCAATCTTTTTTCAACATTCTAAAAATATTCCAAAAATTTTTACAAAATCAAAAATTGAAACTTTTTCCAAAATTCCAAAAATTATAATAAAGTAAAAATTTAAAATTTTTCAAAATTCCAAAAATATTCCAAAAATTCTTACAAATTCAAAAGTTAAAACTTTTTCCAAAATTCTAAAAATATTGCAAAAATTATTACAAAATCAATAATACAAATTTTTTTCAAAATTCCAAAAATATTTCAAAAACTATAACAAATTAAAAAATTTCCATGTCCAATTTCATGTTCAATTACATTTACGTCATAAAAACAGCTACATTTTTTTCCCAAAAAATTGGCTAAAAAAATCAATGAAATCATTTTTTGACACGCTTGACAACATTTTTTTGACAAACTTATACTGCAATAATCTAGTTTTTGATCTCACATACCAATCCCGACCATCAAGATTTCTCCAAAGTCAATGTTCCTACTCGTAATCACTTAAAATGAACGTTTTTTAAGCAAAACATATGCAAATTTCCTTGTTTTGACACACTTGCCGATTTTTTGACACACTTCCGGTACAGTTATCGAACACATCGTCCTTTCAGCTCTTTCCATTGAGTAAACCTATTTTTAGAAAAAAAAAATTTTCAAATCCGTCCAGCGGTTTTCTAGATTTCGTAGGTTGTGACGGCCGGCCGGCCGGCCGACAGACAGACATACATTTTTATTTTTGCTTTTTTAGAATCAGTAGGTCCTAAAACGTCGAGAAATGCCAAAAAAAGTGGGGGTAAGAATTTTACTTGGAGCTCATGAATGTAATACTTAGGTCTTTCAGACCGAAGTAATATGTTTCTGCACTCAAGTACCACAATACGACATATATCGAAACTTGTTTGAGTGTGGAAAAGTGAGTTAGTTATTTCCGCACTGATTTTTCATTTCATTACTGCTTTTTCAATTCCGCACTGCCACCAATTTAAAAGACGAAACGGTGCGTTTGTGTTGGTAAACATTTTTATTAATAAAGTAGAAATGAATGAAAACATTACTTTTGACCAAAGTAGAAACAGCAATTATGCAAGTTATTGAATGAATGTCCTCCAAGAATCGGTGGTTGTGGCAAAGGCTCTCCAACCACTTTCAAGTTTGTACGGAGTGTTTGACTCGAAATCATTGTAACAGCTGTACCGGCTGAAACATTGCCATTTTCAATGATTAATACACGGGATTGAGCAGTGGTTGATGAGGACGTTGAAACGTTATCAGCTCTAACAATTTTCGAACCCATGATGCTGTCAGCAATTTTACGTTTATTGATGAGCGAATGTTGAATGTATTTTTCTGTAACCTTATCAGACTCCCAACCACAATGTTGTTTAGTTGTAGTTAAATTCACACTCGAATCTGCCAACAAGGATGCAGACGATCGACGAAAGCAATGTTCAGTGTACTCACCCGGTGACGAAAGATTCAAGAAAATTGCAATTGTTTTCGGATAGCCTCCAATCGTGTTAATGCCGATCGGCTGTTTCATGTATTTGCCTGTACGAAAACCCAAAAAGAATCTGTCGGTGACAACGCCATGAGGAAGTAGTCCTGAATACATCTGGAAAATGTCAACCAAATTTACGTCCCGATCACTTCCTTCGTTGATGGCAAATGGTCGAATGATTTTGGTTTTCGTTTTCGGTACGGTAATTTTAATGCCATTGTCCATGCATTCGACATCCTTTACGTTCAAATTCAACAATTCGCTTCGTCGACAAGCACCATAGACACCGACAATAAGGGAAACCTTAAAATTGTGAGGTTAGGAAAATGGAACAAAAAAATTATTAGCAAATTTTGCCTTCGTACGCAAATAAACATCGTCGGGAGCGTCCTTCAGGAATTTGTAGATTTCTTCAATGGTGAAGATTCTTGATTTCTTCGCAAAATAATTGTCATTTTTACGCTTCAAAAGAGCTCGCAAATGTTGTCTTTCACGTTCAACGTGGATTTTATCAGAGTAAATGCTCCATGTAGTTGACGATTGGAATTATTTCATCTCGGTATCGAAATAAGCAAGCAACTTATTTTCGTCAATCACTTTAATTTTGTTTTTCACTGCACCATTGTTTGAACGCTCGATCCGTTTTTTCGTATTCTTCTTTGTATATTACCGGCAATAAACCCTGCAAAGCTCTTTGTGCTGCTCCTTCCAAATCGGAATCCTCCCCTGAACTCATTTTTTGCAGTTTTTCAATAAAATACACGCGAAATAAAAACACGTTTGTAGTGTGGGAACAATCAAGAACAAATGACGTTTTTTTCTTGCATATAATCCAACTTGCATATTGTCAAGGCATTGTTGATCGATCAATACTTCGCGTAGTTTTTTTGTAGTGATTTTTTGTAATATTTTTTTATTTTTTGTCTATTGTGGTACTCAAGTGCAGAAAACGTTGTGTGACGTTTCGCTTCGCTCGTATTGAAAACTTAGGAGTAGTGCTGGAAAAATCTTCATTTCAAAACTTGTAGCACAAACTACTATTTTAACACTTTCACTGAAACAAGGGAAGGGAAAATTGCAGAGCATATTTCATGTCAACCCCTTGTAAGGGATGTATTGAAAAAGGACAAAGTCCACTGATGACTAGTAAGAAGCGAAAACATAGGCTTCTTTTAGAGATGCTCAATTCAGAACAAGTTGTTCACCTCTGCCTGTTATAATTATATTTAGATAATGGTAACCATGCAAAATTAACAAAGTCAGAATTTGGGCAATTTTTGGAGCGCTTTAATAGAAACCTTCAACACTTTCATAGTTTCCCGTTGTTCTATAGCCTGCGTTGGGCGCATAACATGAAGCTCGAACCCACGACTCGGAGATTAAGAGTCGCATGCTCAACCGATTAAACTAGCTCCGCACTAGCTAAATACTTGAAGACTAGGTATCAGAAATTTCTATTTTGGGTTTTAAAAATATACTCCTTCGGCAGTAACAAAAAATTAAAAATTAAAAACAAAAATTGGGCAGGTGAACTAGTTAGAAATAATTTAATGAATGATGAACTCGCTTACTTGAGCATAAAAAACTCTTATAGAAATAAAAGCTTTCTTCCCAACAGATAATCATTTTGTCTTTTCCCTTAGAGTAAAACTTTCTTCTGTCAGTTTCTACCCCAAGATAATAAATAAATGACGATAACATAGAGATAAAGCAGGAATGCTGGTTGTCACTTCCGAAATTTGAGTGCTCATTTAAGCTTTAAAAAACTGGTCAGCTAATTTTTATAGAATACAACAGTAATAATTTTATTATAATTTTAATTGCATCCGAATATAAAAATAATATATCATAATAAACTTACGTAGTCATTAATTTAATATCCTTTTTTTGGTTTATTTCAGTGAAACTACTGCAACAATATCGGAAAAATAAAAACTCAAATAAAAAATTATAACAAAACAGCAAGAAAATTGTTACAAATATTATAATTTTTATGTGAATAATTAAAAAAAAAACAATAAAACTAAATTTAATTAAGTAGATAATGAAATTGAATTCAATTTTTTAATTCAAATTATCTCAACCAAAAGACAAATTTAATTGATAAAAAAATGTATAACAAAATCTAATAAAACTCGACAAAAATTATGACTTGTTTCTAGTTTTAAGAACGTCAAGTATAGAGGAGTAAAATTCAACTAAAAACTATGCACGAGGAATGGATATTGATAAAGGAAATACGAATAGTTAATAGTTTTGATCTTATTTACAGAACAACATTGAAAATAAAATAGTGAGTTATATTAGTTCTTAGTGTTAGGTGGTGTTAGTGATAAAAAGTTAAAACCAAAGATGGAGGATGACATTGATTGGAGTACTGAAATCAATAATTTAACAAGTGTTAGGGAGGCAGCGTCGGAAGATGCTAAACTTGTGTTTTACAATTTGTTCATTCCTATCCTAGGAAGTCTTATAATTGTTCTAAATTTTTTTGTGGTTGTATCAAGTGGATTGATATTAAAACGAGGTAGGTCTAAACGTTTTTAAATTCTTAAATATTATTTACACTATAAAGTGTTATAACGACATCGTACGATATAAGTAAGAGCTCTTGTATATTTTCCATAAAGCACATTATTATTTTTATTTAAAAACAATATACACAAACCTAATATCACACTACATCAAATCTCAATAAACAAAATTTAAATCCTCGAGCCATCTGTTATTTTAAGAACTAAATTCAAAGTTGTGAAAAATCCTTTTCGCAATTTCCTGTTTTAATAAATTTAAATTTACAATAAAAAAAATTATGGAAGAGAAATTATTATAAACCAGAAAACCATTACAAATATTTCGAAAGGATATTTTTAATCTTTACGTCCTTTCTTTTATTATTTATTAGTTAATCAGTTTTTTTCATACCATAAGAATTATTTTTATAGCAAATAAATGAAGAATTTCTAACTTTAAACAAAAAAAAATAAAAAACGAAATCATGGAATAAAATGAAAATTAAATAGAAAATTATCTCTAATTTTCTTTTTATTTTACTTTTTGATGGTGGAAAATAATTTTCTATAATATAAAGTCTATTATTGTCTTGTTCTTCGTATTTTTTTTTTTCAAGAAATTTAAGAAGAAATTTTTATTATATTTTTGATTTATTTGAAATCTTGGTTAGTTGGATTTCTTATTTAACTTTTTTCGTTATTACTTAAGTTGTACAGTTGTTGTACATAAAAAGAAAATGAAATGGTTCGCTGTTATTGTAGGAATTTTTGTGGTGTTTGTATTTTTTGGAATATTTTTGTTCGTATTTTTGTTTTGGTATTAAACAAGATTTTGGTTTGTTAAAGTTGATGGCATTACAAGATTTTGGAATTCTTTTTTTGTTATTTTCATAATTTTATGTTTGAGTTGGGATTTTGTAATGGATAGTCTGGGATAATATAGCATATTATAGTCGCAGCTTCCTTAGTTGTTGTTCCTTATATTAATCCGTACCGCATGTAATGGTTTCTCATCCCTTCATCATCAATATTCATGTGTCGTGTAGTTTCCTTAACTCATAGCGTCCTTATATTTCTTAAAATCTGACTAAATCTGCAATAGGTGGACAAACGTATAGGAGAAAGAAAATGGCACTAATTACCCTGATTTATTTATTCATTAATGTAATATAATATTGGTTAATTTGAATTAATTGATAATTTTCTTTAATCATCATCCGTATAACCGCTAAACTTTAATCAGAATTTGATCTTACCACACACTAAAATTGACGCGCGCTATATTTCCATTCGACTGTTCTCGCCATACTACTTGGGTTTGAATTTTTCTCTAAAACACAAACCGTAATGAAACAACGAAATTTTCAAAACCTCTTAACGGGTACGTGTATTTTGTTTCCAATCGTCAACATACAATGAATTACTATTTTTGCTTTGTTAAACATTTGATTTGTCTTTGTATGAGTGTTTTGCTTTAAACAATCCTTCCGTGATTGATCTGAACTTCACTGTATTGATATTGCCGAATGTAGTTATTAAATGTCTAAACATCATAACATTGATCGCATCTGTATTTGATTCATTTTGAATTCAATTATACATATTATGGATGTGTCGGAAATATTCTGTGTCCAAACCATATCTTCGTACAATATTGTCAAATGGCAAACGGTTTTGTGAACTATAATAAGTTCCCAACAATTTGAAAATCTGATGTAAATTAATTATATTACATCTAAAACACTGTATTCGAGTTATTTCGAGGAAAAAAATTTGACTATATAATGAGCCACTGTACATCGTTCCCTCTCTTAGTCTTGATTTATCATTCTCAGGGATCTCAGACTTCCTTTGCTCCTGCGCGTTTGAAGCAGGGAACTGCTTCTACGCCGCCAGAGTCTTTACTATTGTTTTAGTGGAAATAAAGTTAATTATGAAGAAAAATTTTTAAAAAAAAAAAATTTTTCAAATTTTTTGGAAAATATGGAGGGACTCCTCCAGAGTCCTACATTGCTGTAGGGACCCTTAGAGAAGCCCCACGTTGGGCGCCAATTTGTAATGAAGCGCTTTCTCATTGGCGAACCAATGAGAAGGACATAGCAGGAAGCGTACCTAGCGAGATTGATTTTCTTGCCCCAAGCTAGCTGCAGCCCATGGGAACGATAAAGAAACCCTGCTACTTCAGCACAAATACAGAAATGTACGCTATTAACGAAAATATTCAGAAATGGAAAGAAATACAAGTGGAAAAATGGAGACTCTGGCGACCCCGGTTGCGAAAGACCCACGATCAACACGTCCAACCCCCACGTTCACTCACATACGCCCACACACACACACACACACTCACATTCACACCCCTTTATCATTATGACCTAAGTAATAAAAATAAATTTACTCACCCCATGATTAAACCCCGTCCTCCTGTTCTGCTTCCCTCAGCCCTCCATCCGCACGTTGATCACGTTAGGAATCTCTCGAAAATATTTTGTATGATAAAAATGTTGAATGAAATTGCACGTACAAACGTGGTACGAAATGTTAAGTAGAAACGTTATGTATATTCGTAAAATTTTGTTGGATCAAAAATGAAGTAATTGATGTAAAATAGTGTTGAATCAAAAACTGATGTAATTGATGTAAAATATTGTTGAATCAAAAATGATGTGTGGAAACGTTATATATATTCATAAAATTTTGTTGGATCAAAAATGAAGTAATTGATGTAAAATATTGTTGAATCAAAAAAAATGGTAAGTAGAAACGTTTTATAAATTTGTAAAATTTTGTTGGATCAAAAAATGAAGTAATTGATGTAAAATATTGTTGAATCAAAAAAAATGGTAAGTAGAAACGTTTTATAAATTTGTAAAATTTTGTTGGATCAAAAAATGAAGTAATTGATGTAAAATAGTGTCGAATCAAAAACAAATGGTAAGTAGAAACGTTTTATAAATTTGTAAAATTTTGTTGGATCAAAAAAAATGAAGTAATTGATGTAAAATAGTGTTGAATCAAAAACTGATGTAATTGATGTAAAATATTGTTGAATCAAAAATGGTAAGTAGAAACGTTATATAACTTCGTAAAATTTTGTTGGATCAAATATGATGTAATTGATGTAAAATAGTGTTGAATCAAAAACTGATGTAATTGATGTAAAATATTGTTGAATCAAAAATGATGGGTAGAAACGTTATATATATTCGTAAAATTTTGTTGGATCAGAAATGAAGTAATTGATGTAAAATTCTGGCTGAATCAAAAATGATGTAATGGATGTACAATATTGTTGAATCAAAAATGATGTGTAGAAACGTTATATATATTCATAAAATTTTGTTGGATCAAATATGATGTAATTGATGTAAAATAGTGTTGAATCAAAAACTGATGTAATTGATGTAAAATATTGTTGAATCAAAAATGATGTAATGGATGTAAAATATTGTTGACTCAAAAATGATAAGTAGAAACGTTGTATCTGGTTGTAAACATAAGCGCCGAATCAAGTTACAATCACAGGTGAGTATGGTAACAATTATAGCAATTACGGACGAATACGTTGACATATAACGGTTGCAGGATGTTTTGAAATCAAGAACAAAATGTAATAAATTGTACCAGTACCAGTTAAATTATTCG